>VZUI01003881.1:0-79548 GCA_013401135.1 Cettia cetti
CCCGGGCAGCGGCGGGCTCGGAGCGGCCCGGGCAGCGGCGGGCTCGGTGCGGCCCGGGCAGCGGCGGGCTCAGTGCGGCCCGGGCAGCGGCGGGAGCCGCGGTGCGGAGGGGCCGGAGTGGCGATAACCGGCACCGACACACGGCCGGGACCCTCCCGGACACCCCCTGATCCCTGACACTGAGAATCCCTCCCGGCCTGCCTGCCCGCGCCCTCATGATCACAGTCATGATCAGGGATCTCCCTGCGCCCGCCTCTCTCATGGTCACGGAGTCACGGAAGGGTTTGGACCTCAAAGGGACCTCAAACCCATCCTGGCCCATGGGCGGGGACACCTTCCACTACCCCAGGTTGCTCCAAGCCCCGTCCAACCTGGCTTTGAACACTTCCAAGATGGGACAGCCATCTGGGCAGTTTCTCTGCACATGTGCAAGGCCTTACCACCCTCACAGGGAAGCATTTCTTCCTAATATTTAATCTAAACCTACTGTCCATCAGTTTGAAGCTGTTCTCCTTTGTCCTATCACTCCAGGCCCTTGAAAATAGTCTCTCCATCATTCTTGCAGCCTCCTTTCAGGTACTGGAAGGCCCCAATGAGGGCACCCCAGAGCCTCCTCTTCACCTGAACCATCCCAATTCTCTCAGCCTTTCCTCATAGCAGAGCTGCTCCATCCCTGGAATCATCTCGGTGGCCTCCACGGGACTCAGAACTTCCTGAGAGCCATGGAGGGGATCCTCAGGACAAAGTGTGTGGAGATCATGGTGCCTTAAAGCCTTCAGGAAGGCTGGAACCCAAATGTGATCAGGCTCAGGCTGGTCGCTGCCTGCCACAATAGCTTTTGTCTTATCAGCACTCCCTGGGCAAGGACCATGCAGAAACCAGAACGAGTGCAGGCCAGGAAGCAGATGAGCAGGGCTAACTTGGGCTGCAGTCAAATCTTGGGCCCCCAAAACTTTAGGGGTGTAAATCCTTCACAGATGGAACTGTGAGAAGCAAGTGCCAGCCTGCATACATTTTGAGGAGGATTTTGACACCCGGTGTGGTAGCACAGCAAACCCGGGGTGCTGCGTGATGCACAGGCAGCCTGTGCTCCAGCCACGGTGGCTGAAGTGTGAAAGCCTGAAAACACAAGTGTTCCAACATTGACTGCTGGGGCTCAAAACACCACAGCTGCAGGCACCAACCTTTGCCTCCAAAGGCACGGTCGCCCTGTTGCCCATTTTAGGAGCTCTCTAAACACAGAGTCTGGTTTAGAAAGGAGACATTGTTTAATCTGCACAGGCAGAAGTTCCCAAAAATCAAGCACCCCATAGGATAAAAAGTTCCATCTATTATATAGTAAAATTTACATGAACCCGCCTATATACTACATATTCTCCGCCCTCCTAATGCATATTTATTTAGGTGATGTAATCTTACGCAATGCCTGAAACCCAAAGTTCTTTTTTTCATTAGGCAAATTCTGTTGCAGAAATTATCATCAGACGATATCAGTTACTTTGCAAAAGGTGAGAAAATTCAGCCTGAAGACAGAAAATTCAGCCTGAAGACATCAACCCCACTAGCAGAGCCCCTCCGCCATGGGACACCCCGCAGTGCCTCCTTGACACTTCTGGTGGTGCCCTCCCCACTCATCCCTGGCTTCACAGATGATGCCAAGTGGCTTCGCCACGTGAACGCTCAACGTGCATCACCACTCGCTGAAGGAACAATGAATTTACAGCGATTATTGACAGCAGCCCCTGTCAGCTGCCAGCCCTGGGCGGTGACACACGCCTGTCACTTGTGCCGCTGCCGCTGGTTCGCTCGTGTGCCGCTGTCGGTGCCAGTGCCGCTCTCGGTGCCGGTACCGCTGCCGCTGCCGGTGCCGCGCCGCTGTCGGTACCACCGCCGCTGCCGGTGCCGGAGCCGCCCCGGGGCGGTGCCCGGCTCTCCCGAGCCTGCGCGGCGGCGGCGGCGGCCATGGAGGTGCAGGTGGCCCCGCTGCGGGCCTGGGACGATTTCTTCCCCGGCTCGGACCGCTTCGCCCTGCCCGACCTCAAGGACATCTCGAAATGGAACAACCGCGTGGTCAGCAACCTGCTCTACTACCAGACCAACTACCTGATGGTGGCCGCCGCGCTCGTCTCCATCGTGGGGTCAGTGCGCGGCCTCGCGGTGCGGCCGGGCAGGGCCGGGGCTGGGGCCGGGGGTGGCCCCGCAACCCGGCCGGGGACCCCGCCACCCGGCCCGGTGCCACGGGAAAGCGCCTGGGCGGGATGTGAGAGTACGGGGCGGGGAGAGCTGCCTTTTCCCTTCTTCCTTTCTCCTTTTCCCCTTTCCCCTCTTTTCCCCTTGTCCTCATCCACTCCTCTTTCCCCTTCCGCCCCTCCTTAAACCTCTGGTGTCGTTTCAAAATGTGCAGGCCCGGTTCACAGCCTCCCTTGGCGGGGAGGCTCGGTAGCAGTCGCGTTTGTGGGGTGTTGGTGGGGTGTGACCGGTCCCTGCCGGTTATCTCCCTTTCCCACGGGCCGCTCCTCCAGCCCTGTGCCCGGAGGCTGCGGACACCGCTCCTGGCAGAAGGCAGCGATGCTCGGGATGTCGCTGCTGGCGGAGAACGGAGCCGCATCCTGCGCAGCGATCTGTGCTTCCTCCCGGAACCTTCCTCCCTGAACCTGCCCAGCGGGGCTGCTCAGGCTGAGACAAGCTCAGCTTTGAATTTTAAAAAAATGCATAAGATAAATTCTGCTCTCTGCTGCTGTTCTAAAGTAAGGTTCAGTGCAAGCCGTTCTTATTTCTGAACTAGCTAATGCAGAAAAAAATCGCTATAGAATAAATAAGGTACCCCTTAATTTTGTTTTGGTGGGTAGGATTCAGACCGTCGAGGTAGGACCATCTGCTGGTACAATGTTGTGTCACACCCAGCGTTCCTGAAGGGAACCAGGAAATAATAACCTTATAATCACCTTCTGAATCAAAGGCTATGACTCTATTTCAGGTGCTGCTCTAGGATCTTTGGTCAGAAAGCTCTTAAGCAAGACATGCAGCAGAAATGATGATTAAGCTTTTAATATGGAAACTGAAATACTCCACTCTTCTCAATAAGCAACACACAAATGCTTAAATTGGAGAATTGCCCAGCCACCAGGCCAGAGTGGCTTTGGCTGAAGTACATCTTATCTCTAATGTTGCAGAGGCTTAAAATGATTCCCCTAAATCAAATTTTTGGGGGGAGGGGGGGTAAGCATTCTGCATCCTGTTAGGGCTTCTGAAGCTGTTGACCCAGCATCTAAGTTGATAAAGATTCTCTGGCTCACAGGGGACTTTGGCCTGTGCTCTGTGGAAGGATAGGCTCAGAATCCTGCATTTTCTTCTTGATGCCTGTGATGGTTTCAGGTTCACTATAGTGGCAGAGGCCTTGTTCTTGTGTATTTTGGTGGGGATATGTTGCAGTGGTCTTTGCAGACTACTGTGCTGGCAAAATGAGACTTCCATGGTCTGGCTGTCCTTCTGCCACTTTGTTCTAGACTTGTGTGTTCATTACCCTTGTTTGGCAGCACGATGAACAGGTAAATCACAGTGTCCCTGGGAAGCAGGGGCAGCTCTTCTGCCCAAGAAGATGGGAAAAGAATGTAAATAATTCTGGTATCTCCAGTCATAAAAACAAGGATTGCAGCAGCATTTACTCACCCTCCTAAATAACTCCTTTTGAACTCTTGATTGCTTTTCTTCAGATCAAGGAAGGTTTATCTCCCACTTATTTCCTACTAGTCTGCTGAGGTGGGAGGTGGAGCAGGAAGAGAGCCACAGAAGATGGAAACTAATATCAGAACTGCAATTATAATATCTTAATATTGCGTGATAACCCTCTGTGTTGAGAACTTATATATGAATAAGACCTGAAGTGGGATCTTTATCTCAATTATTTTTTTAATTGCGTGTCTTAGAGCCTTTGGTATATTATGAACCTGATTCTTCTATCACAGAAGTAAAATCAGATGGGAGAAGAATTCTAAACAAAATGGGATAATACCTCAGTAGAGAAAAAGCATCCATTTCTTTTAATAAAAATATTTTTCATTTGGCCAGCCTGTGGCTTTGGAAAAAAGGTAAAGAAAGTTCTCCTGATAAATTTAAATTGATGACTAAGTTGTCCTTCACTTCATTCTATAATGGGCAGGAAACCCTGATAATTGATGAATCATGGCTTTTTAGGAACTCCAGGGCTGTGTCCAGGCCTAAGGGCAGGATTATTGGAACCACTAATGGAGTGGTCTTCCTGTGATCAAAACTAAATTTAGCCCATGACCAACTCTACCTGCTCATTAAGCATCTAATTATATAGACAGACTTGAAATGCAAAGATAATGTTTTCAGCTATTGCAGTACTGTGCTTGTGCTGGGCTGACACAGAAATTACTGCCTACAGCTTTCTTGATACTGGAAATACAGTGCTCTGTGCCACAGCTTTAGTTTACTGCCCCTCCTACAACAAAGCTGACCTCTCCAGCCTTTCACCTTCTCTCCACAAGGTGTAGAATAACCTTACCATGAGCACAGTGGAATTGTAATGATCTTTACTGCATCGTGTCCCTGCCTTTCTCCCTCCGTTTGCCTTCTCCTGTAGCTCCTGTTACCTGTAAATGAAGTTCTGTGCTTTGCAGTCATGCAGATTTTACTTTCAGCCTACAGGACTGGGTAGAAAATAATAAATTAGTGAACAAGAAACTAAAACTCGTAAATTAGTGCCACTCCACAAATACAGGCTGGTGGTATCAGCCACATTCTCTTCCTGCGAATTCCTTTAAGAAGGACTCTGGACTTGTCTGCTTTTTTTTTCCCCCTACAACTCTGTTGCAGTAGATTGCTGATAAAACCCAAGATCTTGACAAAAGTCTGCCCTTTCTCCCAGTTACAGAGGAGCTGGACTCCCTGTTCTTACCCTGAGCCAGGGCCCTGTCATTGTGAGTCCTGTATGAATTTTTATTAAAATCGGGGCCTTCAGTGCCTCCCACACCTTGCAACTTCCCTCAAACAGTCAATTTGGTTAATAAGTGAAATTCTTCCACCTACTCCAACAAGGCCTCTCTATCATGTAGTTCAAACTTAACTACTTTAAATTAATGTAATTTCATCTAGGCTTTTGTTGCCATGTACTTGCTAAAAATTAGCTTCTAAATCTGACAGTTTTAAAAAAGCGTGCTGAATTTCGGAATGCTGCATCAGCGAGCTCATTCTGTCTTGGAATAATGTTCTCCTTGCAGCCTGATGTTTGATGTCTCTTTCCTTTGCCACTTCTTCAAAGCATCTGCTGTCCATCTCTACAACCACAGCAGTGAACAACTGTGTCATTTTTTTTTTTCCATGTTTCTTCCCCAGACCACCACCTTAGCTGATGTACTTGTAGTGATTCCCTTTGCTGAAACAAAGGCTCCAGGGCAGCAAAATGTTTAGTTTCTCTCATGCTTGATGAAAGATTAATAACAAGCAAGCAAAACACATAATTTTTAAAACATGTTGCATAATAATATTGGTGCATAACTTCATAAAGGTCTGGTAGTTCTGCAGGCAGGAATCTGTCTCTTGTTCTCAAAGCTGTGCAAGTGAGCAACAGTAGGTGCAGAAGCATTGCTAAATCCATGGATGCTGGGGGCTATCCTCCAAGACAATGTGCTATTTACAGTTTTATGTGCTACTTGTAGTTACATATGTATTGCCTCAGTGAAGCTCAAAGTATGGGGAGAGAGGAGGCAAAACTTCATCTTTCAAGTTATTTACATTAATACTAATGAGCACATTTTAGTGCTCTAACCTGCCCACTGCTTGGGCCGTGGTGGAGGCCTTCTAAGAAGGAATTTTCATGCTTATTTCAGCCTAACTGAGCTGCTCCAAATAAAAAATGTTCTCAATGACTGCCAGTCTCCTACTCAGTGTCTTTGTTCAGACTTGCCTGGTCACATGCAAAAGAAACAGATGTGACAGCAACTGCTGAATAATCACCCCAAGACGGTCATCTAAAATGGAGATGATATGAGGACAGAGCTATCTTGCTTTTGCTTTTTATGGGGCCTATCCTATTTCTGGGCTTGTGCTGCTGGAGGCTACTTGCCTTACACAAAGGATGTGCCTTGCCAAGTTCTTTTTTCCATATGCTCCAGCTGTATATCCTCCCCCTCTCCTGCTGTAAGGCTGTGCACGAGTGCGCAGGTATGAAACAACCTGACAAGAAGAGGTGATGTGATAACTCACTGAAAGCAGAGCTTTTTGTGTTTTCCTGCTCCTGTGTGAGAATTCTGACCTGTTTTGTGATGCATGTAGGGCAGAGCCTAGAAATACGAATCTAGTTTAAAAAAAGAAAGTATTTCATCTTCATCTGTTTCTGCTGGCCAGGGGTAGGTGCCAGGACAGCTGCACCCCCAGCACCCCTGCTCTCCTGAGGCTGCTTCTACCCATGGTCTGCTGGATACAGGACAATGCCCCTGTCCCTGCAGCCATCCAGGATGTTTCTTTTTAGTGTATTTGTTTTCCCTGTCTCTACTTTGTATCTAGGTGGATGCTGAAGGAAGGTGAATCTGGGTGATGGCTTTTCCTTCTCACCTTGTCCCAGCTGCACTGGAGGTCACAGCATCCCACCAGGGTTGTATCTTGTCACTATAGAAAACAAAGGAGATCATCCAGCTGGGCTGCTCTGGGCTGTTGGCACCCCCAAATGCTGTTAGTTCTGCCACACTCACTGCTTTCAGGGTTAGAGAAGTTACTGGGTTTTATGTCCAACCCTAAAAGAGTTTTTCTTCCCTAAGTCCTCTGAGCAGTATAAACTCAAGTCACCGTACCCTTGCCATGCTGATAGTTCCTGTGCATTACATTTTTAGGTATTTGAGGTCTCATAAATCCCTGCTAAAGGGAATTATATTTAGAAAGTATCTTGTAACATACTTAATGGCTGGTCACTTAACTTTTCTCTGCATCTCTGAAAGACTTCCAGCCTCCTTGCCTGAGCACAAATTTGTCCTGTTGTGTTCTGACCTCTGTATAAATAAGGCCAGTAGCAGTGTTGGTGGTTCAAGAGTAAGGTGACTTCAAGAGCTGTTACACAGCTCTCTTTTCCCCCAGTCTCTGTTCTAAAATTACATATCCCTGTTTTTTCCTTTTTAGTTTTTAGCTATTGTGTTTACGAGAGCAGCGTGCCAACAGATCTGAGTGAAACTGGATAATGGAGTTCTGCCTTTCTGAAAACTGCCATTGTTGTAGAAGAATTTTCTATATATGAATTTCTAGGATAATCTTGGTGCTGTAAACTATGCTGTGGGCGAGTCCAGCAGTAAAGGGTGGCTTTGGCATGTGACACCCTATCCAGTAGTGAAATCTATGGACACATGGCTGATAATTTGAATACTGATTTTCAGTGGCAACTGTGATCCCCGTCTGTGTTTGTGTGGCTCTGAATGCCTTCACTTGATACTGTGTTCACTGTTCCCTTGTACACGCTGGAATGCAGCCCACTTCAGAAAACATGTGATTCAAATCACTTTCCTCAGAAAAGAGGGATCTTCTGAATGCATTCTCCCCTCACCCCTCTTCATATCCCTTACAGCCGGTCAGTTACACAGAACCTGTGTAACGCCAGAAAGAAATGGAGAGCAGAGAGGTCTTTGTCTCTTCCTTATAAATATGGAGGGATGGTTCTTCACCACAAGTTTCTGAAGTTGTAATAAGAGTAACAGGGAGTGTAGGGATGATAAGGCTTTGAGAGTATTTTCCAGGCACACGGAAGGTGTAGAGTGGAGTTCTGCCTAGATCATTGTTCCTTCCAGGATTATCTTGTCCGTGGATTTTTAGCAACAAAAATAGATTGCTGTGAGCTTGGTCTAAGTTTGGCCATTTCTGCTCCAGGACAGCTGAGGTGTGGAGGTGAATCCTACTTTAAGAATCTTTTATGTCCAGTAGTACATTTATAACCCGGGCACCAGTGTGGACCAGTCATGAGTCGCCCTCCTCCTCCTGCTGCAAAGGAGCACAGATGAAACTTATTTCTTTCCAGAGCAATGCTGTTCACTTTTTCCAGCCTGGAAACTTTAGATTGACAATTCAGAGCTAAATATAATCTGGCTGGCTACAGGGAGTGACTCAAATGCAACAAGCAAGTCTGGCCTGTCACCACTTCCAAAAAGCCCGATTGGCTTTTCAGCATGAGTAGCAGAAGCAGGTGGGGAACTACTCTGAATTTTAATCTTTTTCTGTCCAGTTGTTCCATCTCCTGCTGGCACAACTAACTCAAAGAATCAAGAGCCAGCCCTTGCTCTGAAATAATGCTTGGGGGTTCTTTCTGCTTCAGAAAATGCTCCCTAGCACCGCAGGTAGGGTGTTGGCAGCACCAGTCCAGCAGCAGATTTCTTCTGCCTGGGCCGGATGTGAAGCACAGACCACAAACCATAACATCCTCCTTGGCAGTGGGGAGGAGTGGTGAGTCACTGGGCATGGTAGCTTTGGAGCAGCAGGATGAGCTGCAAAGTCTGCAAGAGTAAACCTTGAGCATGTCTGGCTTTATCAGGGTGGTGTCATGCTGCTGCCACAGTTGTAGTAGCCCAGGGGCCTCAGCTGCTGTGTAATCAGATCAGTGCATGCAAAAGCCAGAAAATAAGATGCACATGAATTCACATAACTTAATACTATTTAAATGAAATACCATAGAGCCTGGACTCTGGGCAAGTACAGAAACAAGCTCAGCAAAGTCATTGCTGAACACTTGATTCTGAACAAGCTCTAAATCCTTGGGAAGGTGGTTTGAGCAGGTGACGTTCTTGCCTTCCTCCAAAGAAGGGACTTGCTGTTTATAGTCCAGAGCTGATCCACTCGATGGCTTGGTTTGCTTGGAAACTCTGATAACAACAGAACACAAACCTCAGCAGTGGCTCTCTTGCCAGGCCTGGCTCTTCTTCCTGTAAGGCCTTTATCACATACTCCAGTTCCTTCTGACTCCCAGGCATAGCTTGCTTGGACTGGCCTTCCATCTGTTGTGCTAGCAGTGGCAAGCTCCTTTTGCAACTTCATACAATTCTTTTGTTTGAATGTGAACCAATGAGAAGGTTTATTCAGAAATGAGAAGTAGTGAAATAACTTCCTTTACTCAGTGTTCTACCTTTTCCATTTTGCAAACCTAGACAAGATAGCATGAAGAGCTAGTTCATCTGAAGGCCTAGCCTGAGCCTGGTGTTGGTCATGTGAAGGGAAAAGACCAGTCAGTGTTGTCTTCATCTGCTGTCTGGATATGCTAACTCTGGGTGAGATATCAAATGAGTTGATTGCAGACGTAGGAGGGACCCTGGTGGGAAGTGCTTCTATGATGATGTGCTGCAGAAACTCATCATCCTGAGCTAAGCACAGGAAGAGAACATAAAGGTTATCCAAATTCAGTGCTAAGGGTTTCTTCTTGAGTTGTACTTTTTACTTTATTTAGCTGCTGCTAAAGACCTCGGTGAAGGTCTCGACAGCAGCAATTGCCTTTTCAATGCTGAGCTGGCTGATCCTGTATGGACACAGGTCATGAAGGTTCTGAAACTGAACACTTCGTTGTTGTTCCTCTTCTCTCCAGGTTTCTGAGTCCCCTGAACATGCTCATTGGTGGCACTGTGGTGGTGCTGGTTTTCCTGGGCTTTGTGTGGATGTCACACAACAAGGATATACTGCGCAAGCTGAAGAAGCAGTACCCAACCACGTTTGTGGTGGCCATCATGCTGTCTAGCTACTTCCTGATCTCCTACCTGGGAGATGTCATGGTGTTCATGTTTGGGATCACGCTTCCTCTCCTCTGTACGTATTTGTTATCTTCTCTGGGGGGGTAGAGGTGTGTGACTTGAGCTTTCTCTATCAAGTCTGCAGAGTCTTAGGTCAGCTGTTAACTTTGCTGTGTTTAAATGGTCCCAAAACAGAACTGGGGGAGGGGACAAAAGGAGCCCAAACCATCTTTAATGTTATTATTCAATGGATACCTGTGGTTACTTAAGCAGTTATTGGATACCATCATCATCTTCCAGTGCTGTGATGTGTCTGAAGTGCTGCAAGAACCCTGCATTCCTGGGGCATTAACAATTCATGAGTGTGTTTCTTTCATGCAGTGATGTTTGTCCATGCTTCCCTGAGGCTCCGGAACATCCAGAACAAGCTGCAGAACAAGATGGAGGGGATAGGCTTGAAGAAGACCCCAATGGGCTTCATACTGGATGCTCTAGAACAGCAAGAGGATAGTATCAACAAACTGGCTGACTACATATCTAAAGTGAAGGAGTAAGCAGCTGCAACATGGCATTTCTGCCTGTTGCAGGGGTGTAGTGGCTATTTACTATTGTTCAAGCTTGCTTTCAGTTTATGTACAAAACAGGAAATGCATGTGGTACAGGTTAATAGTTGCAGGATACAGGTATTCCAAGGTCTTCAGGGCTCCTCTAAGAACAGCAACTTTTTTTCTATTGTATAGCAAAATGTTCTGGTGTTTACACAAATAGATACTAACTTAACCATGTTTGCGTGTCTCTTCTTCTGGGGGTAGAGGAGGAAGAGGTGGAAACCAATGGAATGCAATCTCTCAAACTGTCTTGTAGCAAATTGGTCTATTAAAGCAACATCCCTTTGATCTCAGTTCTAATATATTGCAGTTTAGCCAGGTTATGCTGGGTAGCACCTTTCAGATGCTCAGATGAGCTGGAATGTATCACAAGCAGGTATCTCTTGTATCTTCCAAATCCCTCCCTTGAGTGCTCTGTATTACAAAGACCATGTTGCCAGCTTAACTGGCAGGTGATGAAACTGTGCAGTGCTTGTACCCAGTCTGGGCTCCTGTCCTCACCTCACAGCCCTCCTGAAACAGTCTAAATAGCTGGAAGCATGAAGAGTGTACATGGCACTGCCTGCCAGTCCCAGTATTTTACCTTCAGGCTCTCCAAAATCCTCATCCACAGAAGTGCTCCCCTCTGTAGGAGAGAGCCAAACTTCCTTCTGTACCAGCTAAACTCTGGCCAAGCATGGGAGAAAAAGAGGTTGGATGAGCTGGGTTTCTACCCCATTGATGTTTTTAAATAGTGCTACTTTAGGACTTACCTGCTTTAGTCTGCACAGGCTGTTTGTAGATGGAGATGTATGTGTGTTCTTGAGCGTGGGTCATCTTTTTCTTTCTTCTCACCCAGAATGCAAAGATGCAGGTCAAACATGCATCTGTTGACTCTGTACTTCCAACACTCCTCAAAGGAATAAACTGGATTTCAGGTTTATGAGTAAAAGCAATAAATGTCAAGATACAATTTTTGAAAACCCATTCCAAATTCATGAAGATATTTGCCTGTTAAAACTCCTGATGTTGAAAGCAGTGTGGGGGATTCTTTTATATATATAACTTAACTGCCAGCTCTGATGGAATCATCTTGGTAACAGGAGCTTACCAACAACAGGGGGGGAAAGTTGTTCAGGTGAGACTCCATTTCAAATGTTCTTGCATTTCTCTTTTCTAACCGAGTAATTAATTTAACAAAAAAGCAAGGATCCTTGAAGTTGAAGCTTTTATGTAACTTGCCATGCTGTTCTCATAGTGAACTGTGTAGAACTCTGAACATGTCATTCCATTTAAGTGTTAAGGTGATCAGTATTTATCAAAATTGTCTGTATATTCCAGCTGAAGAGTCAATGGCCTGTTCCTCACTTGTAGCGCATGGTCTTTGTTTTTCGAAAACTGTTTCCACACCTAAAGAACATAGTAGCCTATGACTTCATCATTACAGTAGCATTTTAAAAACTGCACAGTTATGAAGAAAAAAATAAATTCTAATGGTTGGAAACGTGAGCTTGTGCCTGTGTCTGTGGTTGGGGTGTGGGAGATCTGCTGTCACCCTGTGGCTCGTGCCACAAGCCCATGCTGGGGATTAAGCTGCTGGCTCTGACTGCTCTGTGTCAGCTTTGCTGAGGCCTGAGGGACCTCTGAGCTGAACTGTTCCAGCCCTGCTCTTGCATCCTTAAAACAGCTGCTCTACAGAGGTGGAATACTTATGGTATTTCTTCATGCAGTTTTGGCCTCTTACATAACTCAACTCTATTTAACTGGGATTTCACATTTCTGTTAATTACCTGAGAGGGATTTCAGCTTCTAGGATTACTGGGAGCTGTGCCTTGAGCAGCATTAGTACCAGCTCTGTGCAGCCAAACCAAAGGTGTGATCTCTGTGTCTGCCTCCCTCCTCCTGTGATCACTGAGAGGCTGCCCAGTGGGAGAACATGGATCAGAGCAGAGTTTCACAGGTCATGCTCTATCCACCCTGGAAATTCATGTTTGGCAGCTTCTGGGTGTAGCAGTAATTGGTGCCTGGCAGCTTGAATTGGAGATTGTAAAGCACTGTATTATATATTCCTTTGTGCTTCCCTGTTCCAAGTGCTGCAGTCTGAGCTGCAGCAGCCTGGCCTTGAAGCCAGTCTGGAGAGCAGCATGCTCCAAGAGCTTTCCTGGGGAGTTACTTGGTGCATTTGTCACTTGCTGCTGTGCTCTGTGCAAGGGCTTGGTTGGAAGCACCAGGCTTCTTCCTTTCCTACTCTTCTCCTTTACAAAAAGAGAGGGCTGCAATGAAAATGACTTTCATTTTTCATGTCATTTCCCTGTTATGTGATACTTTAAAGCTACTTGCTGTCTCTTGGGCAGTACAAAAACCAGCTTTCCCAAGTTTGGGGCATTACATTTGCAAACAGAAGCAGAGAAGTGAGAAGAAGTGAGAAGGAGAAGAAGTGAGAAGGAACTATACAAGTTTAGAAGGCAGAGATTGGAAAGAGACCAGGTGATAGGTACCAAAATGACAAGAACAAATGAAAATTTGAACAAGGGGTAGTAGAGACTACCTTGGATCCAAGAGGTCCTGGATATTGCTGATACTACTATTTATTAAAATAACATGGGAGGGGGGAGCAGGGTGGGACTGGGATTTAGCTGCCAGGGGAAGAGTTACCACTCAGAGATTTACTCACCTGAAGGAAATCCTGACAGGAGCTACAAAGCTGTGCCTTTGGATCAAGCAGCCACAGGAAGGTGCATTTTACCACAGGGAAAGACTTTGTTCTTACCCTGTGCCTTACAGCCTTAAAAAACAAAGAAGAAATCCCCTAAAACAACTGGGATCTCATGGATGTATTTCACAAGAGTGTGACTTACCTGCAGCTGCTTTACAAGAAAGACAGCAGAAGAACTTAATGTGACTATAAAGAGGGAGGAGGAAAAAAAAAATCACAAAAATATTAAGGAAAAACTAAGTTGTGTATATACAGGTTTTACCCCTTTAAATTCAGCCCTGCCAGGATGTGACATGCTATTCACACATCATACTAGGAGGAATGAGGAGTTTCTTAAACCCCTGGAAAACAGGTGAGGCTCATCTTCCTGCCACAAAAACAGCGTGGTGAGAGACCTAAAATGGCATTTCAGTGCTCTCCAAGGTGGCTGCAATTAAGTATTGCAGTAAGACAAAGGTGAATCACAGGGAATGAACATCACAGTTCTCAAAGCAGAGCATGGCATCATCTTTTAAATGCTCATCAGGTACAATACCCACTAGACATTGTTCTGAAATGGAGCTTGGAAGGTGTTGGCTGTACCAGAGCAATCAATGTGTCTGTGAGAGCTTTGTTAGCAATGGAAGTGCTGCACACATCTTACAGAGAGAGCTTTATTTCGTTTCTGTTTCCTTAGCCTAAAAAATGAAGCTGTATACATGGAATCCAAATACATTTCTCAGGGACAAGAGAGTAATAAAGTAGCATGTGTGTGAAAAGAAAGATAAAGCACAGCGTGTTCTTGCAGAATCTGGCAGCAGAAGGACAACATGGAAGCAAAATAGTTTGCTGACAAACGAGAAAGACAAGGTTATTGATGCCTCTGAGAAAATACTCCCACAACAAACTGAAGCCTCAAATCCACTTGGCAGACAGATGGCAGCAGGATTGTTTGATACCTGATGGAAACACTTAGCACTGACTTTTCCCATGCCAGCCGTTTTCAGCACACTTCTACAAGTGTGTATGGCAAGCTTTGTTCCCAAAGAGTTGAATACACCACCTGGGTTCTGCAGAAAACATCTGCTGAAACAGTTGTAAGCAAAACTTGAATAGTCCTTATTCCAAATTGTTTTCTTCAGGTCAGTCTGGTCTCTCACTCCAGCTGCTTTGGCAAAGGCACCTGGACAAGGACATGAAGTATTAGGAGGAGGAAATTTCTCAGCCTTATTTACCAGGCCAGTTGAGTCTAATACAAATCCTCAGAAACTAAAAATATAACAGCTGGGAACTCCAAGGAGTTCTGGATGGGAGCTCTTTTGTTTGGAAAGCCCCGCTTGATGTTTGCAATGCTTAAGGTCCAGAAAATCAATTTGAAGGCACTGAGTCCCACCACAGAGAGAAAAAGCACCTGGCTCAGCTCAAGCAGTAAAACTACATTTTAAAATGAAGCTGAGGGAATTGAGGCAAAAAGGAATTGCCAAGAGCATGGAGGATGGGAAGAATAACACCCTAATGCCCCAAATCCAAGCCAAGTGATCTGGTGGCAGAGGCCAAAAAAGAACCAACCCACAAAATCCCTGAACAATCCACCAAAACAAACCACCCCAAGCCCCCAGTACACGTGTCTGTCCATCATTTCATCTTTCCACAGGCTCTTAACTTAGCAATTGTTATCTGGCATATTTAGGATTAATTGATCCCTCTACCTTTAATCCTCATTGATATCTCATTGATAAAATCCTCCCAATCATTTTGGGGGGAATGGCTGGGGTTCAGTATCACCCCTGGCACGTGGCAGCACCCAGGTTTCTCAAGCACTGCTGTGCAAAGTAAGGGCAGAGAACGAGTGCCATTGTCCTCCACCTTCCTGAGAGCTGGGAAGGCAGCAGGTCCCACAGCCAGGAAGGACCAGCCTTCTGTCACCAGCACAATCTGTGAGCTTTCCACAGGCAGGCCCTGCTGTCTGGGATGTGGAACCAAAATGCAAAGCCTAGACTGGCCTAGAAAGGCCAGAAATGCCCTGAGGAGAGGCCTTGGCTGCAGCCAAGTTGGACTGGCCAGCAGAAACTCAGAACCCCAAATCTTGCCTAGGGGACAGAATGTTCAGGTTAATCCTGGACCAGGATCCGAGGTCACTGCAGGACCTGCCCCTGACAAAATATCAGGACAAACTACTCTGTCTGGAATTACTGAGGAAATAATTATTTCTTTGTAGGTATAAATAAAAGCAAAATTAGGCCCACTATATTAAAATAGTAAAAGAAAAATAATTACAAAATACTACTTGACTATTTTTAATTACAAGGGATTTTCTGTCCTCTTCGTTGGGCCTTGGCAACACAAACAGGCATCGAGCTACAAATACATCAGCCAGCTTTTAGGATTTCTTGAAGCAATGCAAGGGAAGGAAAGCAAGAGGTGAAATCTGGTGGCCCATGAATTTGGTTCCCAAGTGAGAGCATACCCAAGAGGCAGTTTTCAGTTTTGGACTGGCATTCTCAAAGTCAGGATGATGTTGAGCTTAGCTAAATTGACTACTGAGCCCATTTTCAGTGGTAAAGTTTTACTTGAAAGCAAAAATAAAATCCCCCATAGTACCACTACTTTCTTCCCATAACCTTGTACCACCTTCACTGCTAGTGGATCTAATTTCTTTTTTTCCTATTATCTCTAAAATATTGCAATTGATCTACATAAGGACAAACAAAAGAATAAGCAGCAAACCATCACTAAAATACACTCCTTGTTCCTGGGTGAGGTAGGCAGGAGCAGGGCTGCAGATTTTGAGTCCAGGCTGGATTTCAGTGTGTGCCAAGTGAAAGTGCTCTCTTGTATGAAGTGAGAGCTAAGGAAAAAAACAGCTATTGAAGAAAGAAACTTGGGGCTTGTGGGGGACTACTGTGAAAAATAATACCTGTAGTTCTCCTGAAACTACCACCCTCTAATAGCACATACCTGACATAACTAATACACTATTATAGTATGGAAAGGTTGAGTTTCTGTCCCTTCACCTCCTGAGGGAATTTCCTTTCTTTTACCTTGTGGATGCAGACAGGGATGCACAAGGCTGCAGCACTTGCAGTGATTTCCCTGAGCCAGCCATACCTCAGTGCTGCTGGAAAACAACAGGAGTGGCAGCCTGGCACAAAGGGGTGACAATGCCACGTGCAGCTGCATTTGCCAGCCCTGCCAATGCCCAACATTTCCAACCAGAGCTCAGAGCACAGCCAGTGACTGCCACTCCTCCCTCGGTGCCACCACTCTGCACTCACCGGCTTGAGATAAGCCACGTTGCTCTGGCGGATGTCGTTGAGGAGCTGATCTCTGGGGGTTATTTCCACCAGGGGAGGGGGTCTTCTCCTGGGAACTGGTTTAAGTGTTTTGATGACATCTTTGAGGTTGGTTTTCTCAGCGGGCTCCACGTACTCTGGCACGGGCGCTTTGCGCTGAGTCTTCTTCAGCTTGACCACTTTGAAGCTGATGGGTTTCTCTCTGCACGGCTGCTCTGGTGCTGGGGGCCTCGTGTTCTCCTGCCTTTTGCTCAGTGACACAGCTGCAGGGACAGGGGGTTTGGGGGCTTGTGAGGGCTCCTGCATCCTCAGCTGGGGCAGCGGCACCCCCAGCATTTCCCACATCCCGGGAGGCAACCCAAGTCCATTTTCCAGCATGGCTATCAACTCTTTCTGCTCTTTCATTTGCTGCTGCTTTTGCCCCTCTTGCCTCTTTTGCCTCTGCTTGTCCAAGTTCCTGCTGAGCAGGTTGGTCACCACCATCCTGGGCCCCGGCAGCTCGAAGTGGTAGCCCATTTTCAGGAGGGTGGTGTTGGCTTTCAGCAGCCTGGCGATCTCCATCTCTGCCTGGTGGCCCAGCAGGCCCCTCTGGTTGTGGAAGCGGAGCTCGGTCAGCGTCTCGTTGTACTGCAGGCAGCGCATGATGGCCACGATGCCCTTGCCAGAGATGAAGTTGGAATCAATGTTCAGGGTGGTGATGCTCCTGTTCTCCCTCAGCATGTTGGCCAGCGCGAACGCCACGTTGTCATCAGCCCCCACGTTGGCCAAGCTGAAGGTTTTGATGTTCTTGTTCTTTTTCATGGCGTTGACAAAGTCTATCAGCATTTCCTTGGGGACGTTTTCTATGTTGTTCAGGTTGAGCTCCTTCACGTCTGGGTTGTTTTTTCGGACTTTCTCCAAGCTGTCTTCTAAATTGGTTTGATTTCCTGAAGGCCTGGCACTTAGCTTCATGAAGCTGGTGTCCAGCGCTAGCTTCTGGGGGATGTTCAATTTTGATATTTTCTTTTCCTTTTCCTTAGGCTTTTCTTTGATTTCTCCTGCTTCTGTACTTGGCTTCTGACTTACCTGGTTGCCGTGACTGTTCTCATTGGTGTAATTCTCCTTTGTTTCCAATTCAGTCTCATTTTCTTCTTCTTCCTCCTCCTCTTCCTCCTCTGCTTCTTCTTTCTCATCCTCCTCTACCACTCTCTCCTTGTCATTTCCATCTTTCTTTGTCTCCCCAGGTTGTGTTCTTGACTCAGACACGTGTTCATTCTGGTAGTGTCTCTCTTTCCCCTCTGTTGTTGGCATCCTCCTGCCAGCCACCTCGCCACTTCTGCCAGCCTCTCCCTCCATCTCCTCCGCAGCACTTCTCTGAGGAAGATAAAACCTCACAGCTGAAATAGTTGCAAAACATCTTTGTTACAGTAACTTGCTGCTCAAATAAACACCTAGCAGCTGGATTTAGATCCCTCCATGCCCATACAATGGAGAATAATCATTAAAAGTGTCACTGCTGTAAGTTCAGGCTGTACCAGCTTGCTTGGGAACACAGGAACAATTCGTTCCTAAAGAGGCTGCAAACCAGTTTCTCATCTTTCCTACTAAATTAAGTCCTGAAAATGAAATCCTGAACATATTTAATGATATGTTAAAATGGTCTTTGAACCCTTCTGGAGGTTAAGAGCCTCTGATCCAAAGTCTCTTTCTGGATTTAGTGTAATCTTTGTAATTTCTTTGACAAGAGAGAAAGTTTCCTTTGTATGCCACAAAGCACTGGACATCAGTGTGAACCTCTGACGGCTTTCTCAGCCCAAGGAGGGGTGAAGAGGGCACCTTGTGACCACTGTGGAATCATCCAGCACAAGGGACAACAACTCTGGCAGTCCCAGAGCATCACACCTAAGGCAGCACCTCACTGAAGATAAGATATTAGCTCAGTTTGGAGCCCAGAGATAAGAAACCACCCCTGCACAAAGCAGCTGCAGGGCAGTGAGGCTTCTACAATCCAAATAAATTAATTTCTAATGTCTACCAATTCCAGAAACACTCCTAGCTGAGATTTTTCTTTGTCAAGCATCTTTGTGCAGGCAGTTTGTCCATCACAGAGAAATGCTAATAAAGCACTAATAAAATCAAGCTATTTCACTGAGATTTGCACTACTTCATGCAGGAGAGTGTCATGGCTTGTGCTGCACAGAGTCAGATAAAATGCTCCCAGTCATTCTGCCCTTGGGGCTGTGGTGGTGAGTGGGTTTGGTATGGGGATTGCTTGACCAGCTGTGAATGCAGCAGCCAGCTCCACGCCCAGATTTCAGGTTTAACCTCAGAAGTGTTTAAAAAATTGTTTCTCTGAGCGTAAGAGCATTGCAGGAGGAGAAAAATCCCACAGATTTCCCCTGGTCTCCAAAGGCAGCCCATGAAATCTGCCCTGGGACATTTGGGATGTGCCACACTGGTGTGTATTAGCAAACCACTGATACTTAAAACAAAAATAAAATAAACCAGTTACCTCAAATTCACTCCTAGTGAACTTCACATTCAAGTACGGATGTGTTTCATCTGGCCAAGTTTCAATTCTATTAACCTATTTTTAAGTGTAGCCCTCATCCTGAAAGAAATCTAAGTATGACCTTAAGTTTATTTCAAAGTCATGGGGCTAGTCAAATACATTTAAATACTGTATTGAGTAGGGCTGATCTAATTCACAGAGTTTGCATGCTTGGTTGTTAGCAAAGGTTTCACCCTGTTAAAAGGCAGTGGTTTGGGATTTTTCTCCAGTATGTCACTAAATTCTGTCAATTAACAATTTAATTTGTATGATTAATATAATCTTCCATGGAAAAGCAACATGGTGTTCTTCCATATGCAAACTCAAATTAGAGTTGCATCCTCCAAAACTGATCTTGTGACAGCTTCTCAGTGATTTGCTTTACTCAAATCAGAATTAGGATCCTTTTCTATTAAAAAGCTTAAGTAAATATTTGGGAGAAGCAATTAAAAAATTACTAACACTGACATCAGTCCAAGCTGGATTCTATCACTGATGAGGCTTTTAGGATTAATCTAAATTTGTTTGTACTCCACCTTATGTAAGGGGCAGAAGCAGAAGCAGGTTAAGGTATTAAATCTATAAAACAGATCCCACTGCTGATACATAAGAAGTATTTGTGATTTTTTGCTTGTTACCTCAGAGGGCAAGAGGGTGACAGGAACTCTCTCATCCTCCAGCATGCGCCTGGATGCCTTCTGCCAGTACAGGTAGTCAACCAGGGACCTGTGGTCAAAGCTCCCCGTGGGTGGTTTCTCTGTTTGATCCTTCTGTATCATCCCAATCGGGACTTCAGGGTCTGGGGCCATGACTTCCATCTCACTCTGCAGCTCCTTTAGCTCCTCAGGGGACAGGTTAGCCAGGATTTCATCTTCATCAATGTCCTCAGCACACACGTCTTCGTCGGAGTTTTGGCCGAGTTCAGACATGTTCATTCTTCCTTCCTTCCTGTAATACTTTTTAAACTTAAAGAAAAAGATAAATTTCAAAGGATTTTTGTTTTTTCCCCCCTCACTAGCAGTAGTTGATCCAGTTAAATCGACAAGTTCATGTTTTGGTCATGAGCTGTGGCAGCTCCCGGGCTCAGTGCGGGAGGCAGCCCGTGCAGCTAAGTCTATATTAAGCTGCACTCGGCTGGATAAAGAGAATTTATGGCGATGCTCCATTTTCAGCAACCTGTCAGCTGTGCAAACCCTTCTGACATTTCAGTGCAGCTGGCGTGTCCCCCGCTGAGGGAGGCAGGAGATGGACATGTCCCAGGATTCCTGGGACACTGCACTGCTCAGGGCCTCACCCTGCGCTGGACCTAGGGACATCCTGGCACCTGGGAGATGTGCAGGTGAAATCCAGCCTCTGGGAAGGAGCAGAAAGGTCTCTGTATCCATAACATCTCCAATCTATCTCAAAAGGGCCAAAAAGCAGTGATTTTGCACTGCCTTTGGCCAGGTCTAAGCCCTGACTGACCATCACGGGGGGTTTTGGTGTCAGGGCAGCCACCCTCAGATGGGGACCTCTTCCAAGCCTCACATCCTGGGTAGGGAAAAGTCCTCCAAGATGGAAAAAGGCAGGCAGGTAGAGCTGGTACAATATGTCCCTGGGGACAGAGGCCCATGCAAGGACAGGCACCAGCCCTTTGAAGCAGCCTGAATGCTCCCAGGGATGCTTTTCCCATGGCACATCCCTGCTCCCATCCAGGGGCAATGCCAGTGCCTGCTTCATGGCCTGTCCCTACCATGAGCATCATCTGCACCCTCAATTCCTCTTGGCTGACAGTTCACCTCAGCCTCATCCTTCTTCTACTTTTTACCACTTCTTTTCAGAGTTAATAAGCAACTACAAAGATTTACTTTGTTATATTTGTAGACCTGATGTAACTCCCCAAACTCCTTTTTTTGTTAGGAGTCCATTTCATCTAAGTGCCTACTTCTTCAGAATGTTTTATAGGCTGCTAAATTCACACAGCAAACCAGAAAGTCACACCTCCAACATCACCCTGTGCATGGTTTCTTTCTAACAGCAGAGCACCAAGGGTGGCTAATTTTGCTACTTACAGTTTGGGCCCTTCATTGGATTCGGAAGATTTCCTCTCATAATTTCAAATTTTCTTTGCAAAGGTGTAAAATCAGATCCTCACCTTGCAAATGCAGCTTCCATAGGAGCAAAACCATGGGGGAGAGGCTGTGAAACCATGCCCCACCAATTTTTAAGCCATATTTCTCCTCACAGTCTCAAGCATTCTCTGCAGGAGTCTGCCAGCAGCAAAATAGGCTCTGCAGGATGATGGTGTCTCTTTGCTGTGTTTTGTAACATGAAACATAGAGTTCTAAACCCCGTTAACCTCTATTAAAAGTCCATTATCCAAAGGTCCTCATTTGATTCATGCTGTTATGCAGCAGGGAAGAGGGCAAAAATTTAAGAATAGAGTAAGTGGTAAAGGAAAAGTTAATAAAAACCCAAGCCAAGAATGCAATGGCTTCATTTGCCCCCTTGGCATTTCAGGGACGTCCTTATCCTTGTTTTATATTATGCAGTAGCCAGCACAACAGCAGACCCACACATCAATCTGTCTGCTCCAGCAGCTCTCACCCCAGCCATTGCTGCCCATGATAGAGCCCATAAATGGTTTCCTGATGTTATCAAATAAATCAATGCTCTTCAGAGGCCGGTATGCTACTCCCCCAAACGATGCACTTTGGGCCACAGAAGCTGCCTATTCAGTGCTTACCTCTCACTTGCTAATTTCTTGACTGTAAATAAAGCCCCATGCCACCTTCTTGGGTTTCCATGATCTTCAGCCAGGCCATCTTGGGCCATGGTCTTGTCAGATCATCCAAGTTAAGCAGGGTCAAACCCATGAAGTCCTCTTGAGTGGGAAAACAGGAGTACTGAGAACACTATCAGGTATTTAAAAAGCACTTTTTCTCTTAAGCAGAAATATATCACTTGTCAATGCCGTGGTTAGGGAACACTATACTGGGAATGATGCCTTGCCCATCAGATGCAGAGCAAAGGGCTGCCTGGTGACACCTCTCCTGGTGACACAGGTGCTAATCCCACAGATTTCAGAGGTGGGTATCATATTTTGCCTACTTTAGGTCTCTCCTCCATAAATTATGTTTCCAGGATGTACTTCCTTTCCTAACACACTGCTTAATGTTTTGGTGTTCTGGTAACAGCACATTAGAGCAACAAACAACACCCTTGAGGTGAGGACACACTCACGGTGGGTCTAAAACACTTTCCCAAGCCTAAACTCCCATCTTCTTCCCAAGAACATTTGTTGGTGCTCCCCTCAGAGCTTTCCAAAAGAACCACACATTTCCCAACCTTCATTAAGACAGGAAAGCCACTTCCACTGGTGACACTTGCTATTTCCACACCGATTTGACACTTGTTCAGGAATGCCTGGACTAACAAGCTGCTGCACGAGGTGCCCTGTTACCAGAGGGCAGGGCCAGAGCTGCACTCAAAGCCCCAGCAGAAGACAGGAGGTACCTGCAGGAATCACAGAGCAGCTCCTGCAGGAAGTAGCAGCTCAAAATTCACGCTAAGTAGGCACCCAACAAGCATTAAACAAAAGCACTTGAGGAGCACACTGACAGAAGAAGAGGTCTGCCCTTGCTAATGAACCATTCTGACTGGCTGCTTGCTGTTTGTAGGGCAGGTTCTCACATATGGATGAACTCTGGAATGAAACCCAGCAGCCTCTCCTGCAGGATTGCTTCACCTCATTGATTTTTTTTTTTCCCCTCATTTACACATTCTCTTCAAAAATTCCAACCTATCCCTCTTGAAAGACAAAATGCTGACAAGTTCTTCACTTGACTACCAGGAAGGCCTCACCCCTGTGCCCATGAACCCATTTTTTGAGTGCCTAAAACTGTTCTATTTTTAAGGTAATTGATGGGGCACATGCTGTGGCCAAATATTGGAGAGCAATTTTTATAATGCTGGCTTTCATTTTTTGTTTTGCTTATAAATCCCCCCACATTCACTCCCCTCTGGTACCAATCCTTGGCATTTACAAGTGCAACTGGAATGAGTCAGGGAATGTGCCCATGTAACATAACCTTGCATTACTTTTAAGAAACTCATAGGCTGATGGGAGAGTCTAAAATTGACAATCAGTAGCATGCACCAAGCATGTCCAGCAATGCAGTGTAACCCAAGACAGGGATTATAAAGGGTCAGATGATGGGATCTTAACAATAACAACCACTAAGGAATGGGAGCAGTCATAGAGAGACACCCTGTGGGAAAAACACCAAGGAAAAAAAAAAAATCAATCACCACACCTCCAAACTCTTCCAGATATAAATATATCAGATTAAGTTTGTTGCTTAAATAGAGTAAGGACATCTGACTTTGGAAGTATTTGCCCAAGTTGCTGGAGAGGGAGCTGCAGAGTGAAACCCTGTGAGAAGCAGCAGGCACAGCAGTGGCTGGATCAGGGCAGGATGGAGCAGCAGGGATGGGGACACACGAGCCCTCCACTGCTGCCCCAGCCCAACCACATCTCACTGTGCTGAGCTCTCTCCTCATCTCCCATCATCACTGTGTTGATGTCTTGTAATTTCCTCTGCCTCCAGAGAAGCAAGTGGAGCTGCATCTCCTGTTTCAGTGGGACCTGGATGCTTCTAATTTGGCCCCCCCAAAAAAGAACTTGGTGATTTATTTATTTTAGTTTCCATTTTTAGAGAAGTCTGAGAGCAGCTACAGCACCTACACAGTAGGAAACAACCCCTGCCATCATCCACCTTCTTGATCACAGGGAAAAGAAAACATTAACAAGGGTAGGGAGAAAAGGGGAGCATGGAGAAGGTTTTGTTCATGACAGAAATCAAGAACAGAACATTTCAGCCTGGGACAGGGCACTGAGCACCCACAGTGGCCTGTCCAATGGAATCCTGTAGGGAAAATGCATTGGCAAGTCAGATGTGTGTGCCTTGGTTTGTATCAAAAAGGGTTAAATATTCAGCAGATGGATTTCTGAATAATTTCAACTGTTTTAAACCATTTAAAAATATCTAAATTTTGGGGTAGGAGACAGTCCCACATATGAGTGTTGACACTGAGATTTTGCTGGTGGGGGTCTGGAGATGACACAAAAGGCAGCTGAGCTGCTCCTGACAGTCTGGGCTGAGCCAGGACAAACCTTTGCCCCATTCAGAGCCAGAACTGTTCCAAATCTCACCCCCAAAGTCTGACTTTCTGTGCTTGCTTGCCACTGAACAACACTACACCTCCCCTGCCAATTCCCAGCTCTTTTTTTTTTTTACTGACCACATTCTAAAGTGGCTGGAGCAGCAGCCCAGCACAGCCAGGGGAGCAGCTCTGCACCATGTTCAGTTACTCAGAGCAGTTCTGTGGCTACAGGGGGGAGTTCCTGCTCCCAGATATCATTTAGAGCACAAACATTAGCAAAATGCTGAAACACTCAGCACTGGTTTCTGCTAACCTGGTATTTTCCTTTCCAAGCTTGTTATTTATGCTACCTTGGTGAAGCATTTCTAAATACCTAAATGTTCTCATCCCTGGGTGGTGGTTTGTTACCTCTTCTTCCCAAAGCACAGTGCTGACAGCTGCCAAAAGGAGTAGAAAACCAGCCTGTGGTGAATAAAAACAGGTCTGTGATAGACCAGGAATAATTTGGTTATTTTATGGGGAGCAGGCAATTCAGGATGTTTGCTATCTGACCACAACTTCAGGGACTGAGCTACAGCCCTACCTGGGACTTTCCACCAATGGGCAAACCCAAAACATGCCCTAAGCTGCCTCAGTGTGGCTGCACCTGCTTTGGGACAGAGCTGAGGCTGGTTATGGCCATCCAAAGGGGGCACTAACCCCTGCACCAGGGACTGCCTGGGGACAGACCCTGGGGCAGCACTGGCTCCTGCCTGATGGGCACAGCTGGCCCAGACACAGTTCTGGATCTCACACCACCCCTGGGCATTAACCCAAATGTTTATTACTATTAACAGAGGGCTTGTTATTGCAAATCTGTGTGCAAAACGGGCTCAGAGATTCAATACTGCATCAGAAATGCAAGCTCAGACTTTGAGAGAAGACATTAATCTCCCTGAAAGCTATGTAAGAACCCATCTGTGACAGCATGTGCAATTCAGCAATTATTTACTGCTAACTCTACCTTTATTTTTATGATTTATCTGTGCTCTGGGTTTGCAAGGCAGAACCCTGAGAGTGACAAAAGCCTCACACTTAAACCAGTGGCTAGAATTAAATGTTAAAATGTACCCTCTCTTTTTAGGCTAATTCTATAGTTTTACTCCCAGTGTTGCCTGGCAGCACCATTAAATCAGAAGTGCAGTAACACCATGTCAAGGATTCTTCAAGAAACAACATCAAAATCTTTGCAAGGTGCAATCACCTCCACATTTACGTGGAACACTGAATTCAGCACAAGCAGATCAGAGGAGAAAGAGAGTCATCCTAGGAAATAATGTGACCCTTCACATGGAAATAGGCTGTATCCTTCTTTTACAGCATCCAAACCTATCACAGCCCCTCAGCTCGTATCCTCCTGCCTCCAGAACCTGCCCACAGGCAGTGATGCTGCAAAGGCCACCTCCTTCTGCACACATGGGGCACGTCCTTCCCTAACCTCAGCCTGTCAGCAGGTGGAAGGATTTCTTCTAGAGTTACTCCAGCTGAGCCCTGGCTGGCTGCAAACTCTTCTCCATCTGCAGCTCTTTGATGGCACTCTAATGATTAAAAATAAATTGAGAGTCCTTCCTGCTGTGCTGGAAGGGGCAGGAGACGTCCAGGGAGGCAGAGCACATCTCTCTGCAGCCAAGGACTTGCTGAAGGATTTATGGTGATTCCCTTCAGCATAAGGGACAGACAGGGATAATGAAGTTGGATGGATGGCAAGGAGCTGCTTCTTATTAAAACTTTTGCTTCTCTGTCCTTAGGGCCCTGGCCTTTGTGTCTCGTGCCCTCCTGGGCTACCAGCATTGATCACAGCTCACACTGCCCCTTCTTCCGACGAGGAAATGGCACCTCAGGCTTCATTTGATCTATCAGAGCACAGGGTAAAAAGCTTTGATGATAAATCCTGCCCTGGGAGAGATTTCATTACTTGTGTGAGGCCCTGCTGTAGCTGAGAGTGTCAGTTTTAGACCTTCGAAATTTACTAAATATGACAGAAAAGTACAAAGGAGATGGAAGAACAGTTTGGAATGCAGAAATCTTCCTAGGAGCAGTGTGAAATGTATCCAGACAGTGCCAGGCAAGCACAGAGAGCTGCTCCCCAGGCTCGGGAGCAGCTCTCCTGCAATGATCCCAAAGCCCAGAAGATGGAGCAAACCTTCAACCTTTAAAGGATTTCTTACACACATTTTGGGACGGGCTGGGTCATGGTGGAAGCTCCTCACCCACCCAGGAGCTGCAAACATTGCTGCTGCATTCTTCACACTTCAGCTGAGCAAGTCCAAGATGATAAATGAAAAGTCAGCAGAAACCTGCAAGAGTTACATATTGAGTCACCTTGGCCAAAAAGTTTCACATTAGTCAGGTGAATTTTGAAGATTAGTGACCTTAAAAGACTTTCCCATGTTGGGGAAGGGGCTCCTGGCCTGAGCCTCATCCCTCCTGGTCCCTGCACTAGAGGAATGTCCAACACCAGCCTCCCACAGGGCTCGTGGCAACTCCCAGCAGTTTGTCCTCCCATATCTCAGAGTATTTTTGTTCAAAACAGCAGAGAAAAAGCAGGCAGCATTTAAAAATATCAGCCATGGCTTATTTTAGCTCAGTGCCCAAATTCCTTTATAAAGATTCCTGGCAAGGAATGGGTCTTCTTTTTAACTAAAAGCACTCAGAAACACTGCACTACATACAGATTTAAGTGGGGTTTTATTTCTGCTCCACACTCCCATCAGCAGCATCTACCTTCTGAAGGGAGAGATGTTTGTAAAATCAAACCCTGTGGGTCTGGTGTTTCACCTTGTTCACCCCTTGGCTTTGTTCTGATACTACCAAATAAGAATTTCTAGATATTTCTTCATAGTGGAAGGGCCAGGAAGGATTCCAGAGGAGCACAAGAAGCAGGAATGCTCCTCTCTTCAACTCTGCTGTCAGGCACTAGATGTCCTCAGTTATCCTGGTGAGGCAGGCTGTGGTTAAACAGCAACACAGATGAGATAGGAATTCAAAGCAAGCACGGGCAATTTGTATTTCAGCTGTGAACAAATAAGATAATGATTGCAAGTATGTCTTTATTACCTCCTCAGCTGCGTTATATAGACCTGTCTCTGAACAGTTGTATATCTGCATCTCCAGAAACACAACAAAGCAAGCACAGAAATCTGCAAAGGGCCAAGCTGAAGGTCCTGGGGAACAACTGGGTGCAGCAGCAGCAGCTCGTTTGACAGGCAGGAGATGCCACAGGGATATCACAGTCTCTCCTTCCCTCCCTGGGCCACCCAAGACTAACCCTAAGCAACATCTGAGAAAAGCTGGATATTCTTATTCTCTTCTTCGGGGCCTCCTTCTTCACTCTGTACTTCCACCCTTCACTGAAGTTCCTAAAAAAACCCTTGCAGAGCCAGGCATGTGGAGAATGACAAGAGGGGCTCAAGAGCTACAGCTCCACCTCCCCACTTCAATTTCCAGCTCCTCTGCTCAGCTCTTGCGAACTGGAAACCACAACCAGGTTCTGAACTCTGTCCCTAGAGGTTTTATCCCCAAATACAGCAGACCATCCCCAACCCAAACCCACCTCAAATTCCCATCTTCTCAACAACTTCATCCAAAATCACCCTGGTTCTGTCCCAGCAAGCTGGGGGGCCAGGCTGAGTGCCAGTGTTGTGCCAACACGGATGTGCTGGGCTGAGCTAAATCCTGAATGCTGATGGAAAAGCCAATACAAAACTCCACGGCTACAGCATTAAAACAAAGGAATGCAAACAAAGCTTTCTTTAAAGGGGGCACAGGCCTTGTCACACATCTCATTTCCTTTCTGTAGGAAAAGCTTTGAGTGCTGATTCCATGAGCTCTGGGTTAAGGAACTGGACTTGGGACCACTCAGCTCCTGCTCAAAGCACTGGTGGTTTGTAGCAGCAGGGAGCAGTCCATGCAAGAAGAACTTTCCAGCAGACAAACCTCAAATGCTGCTTGGAGAAATGCAAAAGCACAGTGCCATGGGGGTAATTTTAATGGGCACACCTGCAGGGTTTTTTAACACCTATTTTCACCAGCAACCTGGAAATAAAAATAAAATTCAGTGGTGGTTGTGAAGTTTATGGACACCACAAAAGGTAGGGAATGACAACTCTGAAGAGAGCAATACTGAATAATCTCAACTACTGGTGACCAGGGTGCAGAAGCAGTTGTACATCTGGAACCCAAATCACTCTTACAGACAGGTGAGTGTCTCAGGGGGCACAAATTCCAAAGAGGACCCAGCACATGAGCAACACAAACCCTAAAAGCCACATTCCAAATGGGAAAGGCTGTGGCAATTCCTAGGTGCAAGGAGAGACGAGCAAGAAGCATTTTCAACAGCACAAAAATACCTCTGTCCTGGCTCCCTCAGTACAGCTGATGGAGAAGCAGAAATTCTGACCTGATATTCTGATATTTTTTGGGATCTCTGACCTGCCTGGGGCCAATCTTCCTTCAGATGAGGCCACTGACCCTCTGCACTCCACCCAACACCACAGGCCAAAAGAAATCAGACCACAGAGATTTACTTCAAAGCCCTGAAATAACACACACTGTACTTTCCCAAGGAGAAAGAGGAGGAATGCTGAATGGTTTTGGTAGCACACTTTTTAGTTTATTGACCTATACAAAATAATAGGTCTAAAAAATTCAGGAGTAGTAAAAGAATAAGCAAAAAGAGCTTTCGCATTTCTAGAAGGCTATACAAATCTGCAAAACCAAGGAAATAAGTTATTTTTTATTTTTGTTTTCGTTCGTTTAATTCCAAATCGCGACTCTAATAATACAAACAACTAAGTACCAGCTTAACGAGTGTGTCCTTCTGTATATATTACATGCTCTGGAATACTGGTAAAAAACGTCAAAAAAGTTTATCAGAAACCTTTCTATTCACAATATGAACAAGGAGTAACTAATCTTTTGTATAAAAGAACAAAAGAGCACCATTTCTGGGATCCTGAAGCACAGTACAGCTGAGGAACGAGAGATTTTACCATATGCAGACGAGTCATCAGGAATCAGGCAGGGTAACCCCGTGCCAATTTGTTCCTACAGATGGATGACCTGAGGTAGGTTTATCCCTCTTAAATCAAGACTGCAGTTGCACATTTTATTTTTTTTTTCCTACACAAATGGTTCTGTGAAAAGGCTGTTCTGTCACTCAGTGACTCTGCAATGCACCTGGCAGTTCAGGTGACTGGCGGTACAATCCTAATGCCCCTCATTTTAAGGCACCCACTTGG
Source organism: Cettia cetti (assembly GCA_013401135.1). Taxonomy (NCBI): domain Eukaryota; kingdom Metazoa; phylum Chordata; class Aves; order Passeriformes; family Sylviidae; genus Cettia; species Cettia cetti. The sequence continues at coordinate 29,243 of VZUI01003881.1, forward strand.
CTGTTTGTGTCTGCAGCCACCTTAAAATACTGGCCACTGCTACCAAATTGTTCCCTGGGGCTCCCCACTGCAGATCCTCCACCCCCTGTGGCACAGCAAGGTGTCACTGTCACCTGATGGACGGGTCACACTGCAGCCACGGAGAAAATTTGCCTACTCCTGCACACAGTGAGGTTGTACCATGGAAAGGTCATTAAAAGGGCTGCTATTAATTATGTTTTATCATGGGAAAAAAGCTCAAAGTTCATTGCTTCTGTTTCCAAATCCACAACTACCTGTAGTTTTACACAACGTATGTGTCAGTGAATTTTTTACTTTCCAGAACTTGCTTGTGGTGCTAACAAACACTCTTAACAACACCCCAAAAACTGGACAGACTCATTCAAACCTCCATAATAAAAAAAAAAATTCCAGCCTTCCTTCAAGTAATGTTCCAATACTGATTCAGTCACCCTTTGCCTCACTCACACACACAGTATCTATCCTTCATTAGCCTATGAAACCTCTTCCAGGTCCTCATAAGCCATGGCAGAATAAATTTTCATTTTTTCTTCTTCTTTCAGACAGACTTGTGCTCCTAGAATTCCTGGTTTTTCCATAAGAGTCTCCTTTTCACATTTTCTTTTTTCTCTGAGGTTTGCCTTCAACACCTTCCAACCTTCCCAAAAAGTGCTTGCTAAATATAAATACTTCAACCAAGTGCTGCATCTGGTCATGGATGAACTGTGGCTTGCCCTGGCTCCCGTGGGCTGTGGATTCACAAATGCCATTCGTGGTAAGACTCTGCCAGTTTGCTACAGTCCCCCTCGATGCTGAATTCAACCTTTCCCAGCAAAACAGCCTGCTTCTTCCTCCTCTTTTTGTTCCTTTTCTCCACCCGAGGTGGGCCTCGGAGCCGCGGCGTTCTGTGCAAGGCACGCAGGGGTAGGAATGAGGGGCTGCACGGGGGCTACACCAGTGTCCCAGGCTTGGAGTCCTCGTGCCAGTACAGCCTCTGCTCACTGCTGGGCAGCTCTTCCTCCAAGCCATCCTCCTCCTCACCACCCAGCTGGCTCGGCTCTGCGTAGGTCCTGCAACACAGACACGGCACCAGCATCAGCTGAGGGTCTCCCCCAGGGCCCTGAGGTCAAGCACCTCCCTTGGGCTCCAAGTTATGCTGGGCATTTCGAGTTTGCCTCCAAAGACAAACCCATTTTTGTGCTGTAATCAGTAAAATTGTGTGCGAGAGCAATCTCAGCTGCTCAAAACTGTCACAGTATCACAGACTGGTTTGGCTTGGTGGGACCTTACAGCTCATCTCGTTCCAACGTCCCCACCCTGGGCAGGGACACTTCCACTGCTCCAGGTGCTCCAAGCCTCACCCAACCTGGCCCTCAGCTCTGTCAAAACTTCTGGGTGTATTGACTGCTTGTCTGCCATGATCACATTAAAGTGGAAAATAAAGCAGATGAACAATCAGACAAGTGATTCAGAATATGGAAAATTAATAGCTAATGAACCTCATTTAGATAAAGCTGCTAATACAAGCAGAATTTTCAAAGCTCAATTACAAGAAATTAAAAAATTAGTAGGAACAGTATTTTTAAATGCTGTTGCCATAGATATTTTAAATCACTTCAGTAAAACAGCCCCTAGCACTTAGCTTAGAAAAAAAAAAGATCTAGCAGCAGCTTTTATGTATTCCCTTACACTTTCATTTATTTTAAAACAAACAAAATTAAAAATTCAGTATTTTCACACAAGTCAGTCTGGCAGCAAGCACAAACTGCAACCCACAAAGCAGGAGGCACATGTGGGGTACTTATTACACTGAGCATAAGTGTATTTAAATGTGATGGCATTTGTGGGGGCAGAGTCATTCCTCAGGGCAGGAGCTTCCTGTCCTCACAGCCAAGCATTCTGCAGTGGGGGGGGACACACCAAAAGTGCCAGGCAGAAGCAGCAAGAGCTGCAGGATTTCCTGAAAGGCCAAGCAGACCCTGGGCTCTCTGCAGCCCTTGGCAGAGCCCCCACAAGCAGGGGGTGTCTGCAAACAGCAGCACATCCCCCAGGGCTCCCAGCTTCAGCTCTGCCAAGGGAGATGCACTTGGCAGTGGTGGCACCACCTCAGACATGAGGCTGAAGAGAGGGGTCTCCTCTCCTTGTTTTTCCAAAAGTTTATCAGCACAAGCACTACAGCTTCAGAAACCCAACAGGACTGTGCCCTGAGAAACTGCTGATGGGGTTCAGGAGTGACCCCCCATCAGAGGGACTGTGAGCTCTGCCTGCAACACTGCCCAGAGCATGGCAGCTACCAGGGAGTGCAGGATGTTTGAGTGTCCAGCACCAGCCACAGAGGAAGTTGTGCAACCAAGGAGTTCATCCTTCACTAGGACTGCTCCCCCCTTCCTACAGTGTCAGGGTACAGTCAGTAGTGGTACAGCTCCACAAAGAAACCCTGCTCTCACAACATCAATTTTATAAGTACTCCTCATCCTGGCTCTTTGAAACCAAGCTGATTTGCTCAGAAGTTTTTTAAGAGCCGTGACATGCAGGAGGAAGGGCAGAAAATCTTCATATATTCTACTCACCTGCTCTGCAAGGGAAGGTTGCCATAAACATTCCCATAACAGCTGGCGTAAGAGGAATGAGACAACGTATCATAGTCTGAAAGTCCCAGTGCAAGGGGGTTTCTCCAGTTCCCAGCAGTGTTTGTAGAAGATGCTGGAAATTAAAAAAAGGATTACAACAAATTAGACCTTTCTTAGCTGCATCAGGTGAGGCAAACAAGACAATTTCATCAGCGATCTCTAAGGGCTTTTGCAGGACACAGGCAGACAATGCAAATACAAAATATGATTTACAAGCCCTAGAGGAGGGAGGCAAGCACTGTACAGGTGTACTCTGGAGTTTTTAAAGTGCTTTCTGACACATTCAGTGATGCTCACTGGACTGTATTTCGGAAGCCATTGCAGCCACTGCATTTACAAGGCATGAAGCTTTGTACACTGTTTCTAGTTGCTAAATACACCTGTCTGAAACTCAAATGCTCTTTGTCCTTCTCTGGGTTACTGTGCTTACACAAAGAGCAAAAGGCTGTTTTACCCTTAGGAGAAGGTGACGAGCAAGACTTTCCTTCCAAGAACAGAACAAGACCCTACTTGGTTCCTCATCCCCCTTTCAGGACAGAGCTCTGGCCTGGCTTCCACTCTGCTGACTTCACGGGGGGGGGGGCAGAACTGAAAGCAGAGCAGGGCCTTACAAAAACCAGCACAGATGGAATCAGACATTACCCGAGGAGAAGGACGACACCCGACTGCTCGGCGAGCACGGCGTCTGCAGCCCAGCAAAGCCCAAACTCCTCTGAGAGCCCCTGTCAGGCTCAAAGCCCGCCTGCAGGCCGTGACCCTGCTCCTTCTGGCTGGAGGCACGCTGGTACCAGCCACGGAGGTGCTCTGCTACTAAGGCCTTGTGAATGTTTTTGGTGATGTGCTCCGTTTTAGCAACCTGCTTCCTGGGGAGCCTCAGGGTTGCGTAGGGGTTGTGTGGGACTCTGTCCACCTCGTCCTCGTGGTAGGAGCGGAATTCCCGGTATCCGTATCCGTAATGCGCCGAGGAGCGGTAGGAGGGGTTGACGCTGTACTGCCCCTCCGTGTCGCTCTCATAAACGTACCCCCCATTGTAATAAACCTCGGGCTCGGTGTAGGGGGAGTATCCAGAAATGTAGTAGTTAGAGGAAGGCTGCTCCTGACTCTTGTGGAAGACGCCGCTGCGGGCGTCCTTGTGGGCCAGGTTTGGCATGCTGCCCGAACTCGCCGCGGAAATGTTGTGTTTCTTGGACCGCCTTCGACCCCTGGTCCTGTTGTCCAGCGTCTGAGTGGTGTAGTAGGGATTAGGAGTGGGAGTCACGCAGTAATACTCCGTGCTGGACTGGCTGGTGTAGGATGAGCCATCGTCCAGGATCTCTGTGCTGCTGCTCCGCTGGGATTTGGAGAGGGAGAAGGCTGTCTTCTCGGCAGGAGCCTCGGACAGCAGGTGGGTCTGGGATTCCAGGCTCCCGCTGCGCTGCCGGCAGTGGCGTGGGGAAACATCTGGCCTAGAGCAACGCAGATGTTGGCTGGTTAAAGGCAGTGTCACACAAACGTACACACAGAGCTGGGGAGAGCACACGTGCACAGGTCAGCTGCCTCCCCAGTCCAAGCACAACACAAATCCTGCCTTATCTCTCCCCACAGAGTATTTGCAATGCACAGAACTCAGTTTGGCTGAATTCTGTACTGGCTGCAACAGCAGGACACCTGCCATATAATAATAATCTGTCAGGGTGAGCAAGGTTAATCTGTGACAGGGACACAGAGCTAAGGTCACAAACACACATTTGGTAATGATTTATGGGAGGGCTCCCTCAGCCCAAGCTCATTACTTGTGCTGGCTTTACCTTTTAGAAAGGTAAAGCCTACGCAAGTAGCAAGCTTGGAGCAGAACATGGAAAGACAGGTTTCCTTTGGATCTGTCTCTCAAGGCTGCACCACCCCAACCAACCAAACCTTCAGCTCCTGATAACATTCTAAGATTCTTAGCATCTCTCCTTCTCCAGCATGGACTGTCAGCTGTCTGACAGCACAGGTGAGCTCACATTACACCTGGCTTCCCACGGTAATGGCTCTACTAACTTTTTGAGAGCCCGACCCCTCCATGGCAAAACCACACAGCAAACCACCCTCTGCCCTCTGAACACCATTTCCTTTAATTCCTGTGCCTCCCCAGCTGGTGATGGCCCACAAAGCAAGGCCCTTACTGCAGGTGGCTGCTGCTGTAGGCGTTGCGTGTGAGCACGGGGGTGGTGGGCATGCTCCTCCCGCCGCGGGGCTGCGCCGGCCGCTCCAGCGTCCGGAACGGGCTGCTGTGCGTGGACAGCACCTCCCTGCAGCAAAAAGACAAGCCCAGTGAGCTCTAAGGTCACACAGCTCACAGCACACACCCGGCACGGGCACCTGGAGTCTTGCAGAAACCAAAGGAAGGGCGGGACAAACGCGTGAAAAACAGGAGGTGTTAATTAGGAAGAAGAATTCGGGCCCTTCCTGTGGTTCAAGGGAGGTCTTTGCAGGATGATCGGCTGCTGCCAAAGGACAGAAACATCAAGGAGAGACAGAGCAGGCAACAGAGAAACAAACACCTTAGATTTTCAAATGAAGCACATCACAGCTGAATGGGTACATATGGCTGTAATTTGACTTCTGAACTTGATGTGGAGGAGTGTTCTGCTATCTTGAGGGACAGATGAGAAAAAAGGCAAAGATGTGGCACTGCTCAAAACTCTAAAACATTCTTAAGCGTGTCTTTAACAGCCTGCTCACACAAGACAGTCCAAGAAATCTCAGGATCAGTGGGAATCCCTACACTGGGAACAGCTGCTAGCACCAGATCTGACATGATCACACATTACATGATCACACAACCATCTGCAAACCTACTGCTACTGATGTGCTCCATGGAGCTGTTCTAGCTCTGAAAAGTGACCAAATCCCATAGACACACACAGCTGGCACTACTGATGGAAGCTGGCTGAATCCCAGTAACTCTGCTTGTAAACAGAATGCTCCATCAGGCCTTACATTAATTATGTCTGCTTTGACAATGCACCTGCTGAAATACTGATATCATCAGGAGGGATGGGTAGGGTTTGGTGCTGCCTGAATCCACTAAGCACAGTCATCAGGAAAATGACAAGTTGTTAAATTTAACACTGAAAAAACCCCGAAACTGACACAAAGAATGACAGCAGTAGTAGGCACGAGCAACTCCTTAAATACGGCCCTTGCTATTAAATTTCTCACCCATCCCAAATCTCTTCACAAAAACTACACCAATCTTTGGTTTGAGACACTCTGTCAAGTACTTACACACACTTCTGTTCCTATCCAGGAAATTCAGCTCCCATCAGCAATCCTGTAAGCCCAGAAGAGCATGGGATGCTCAGCAGGATGGGGCAGGATGGAGCACATGGCAGCAGCTGCAGAGTGCAGCAGCAGGGAGATGTGCCTACCTGGAGTGTCTGCTTTCCAAGAGCTGCTCGTTTATGGATGACTTCCTGAGATGAATTCTCTCCACCCCAAGGGACTTTGGTGGAGGAAGTCTTGGAGAAAGCTGTGCAGAGCTGGGTCTCTGTGCTGCTGCAGGAAGTGATTCACTGACTGTCAGAAAGGAATATGCATTTTGTTAGAGCAAAATCCAGGATATTTTTGCCCTGTGTGCAAATGTGTGGCCCCTAAGGAGAGGCACTTTGCAGTAGAGAGACAATGACAGGAGCTGTGGATCTAGACAAGATTTCCTGCCTGCACTGAGCTCTCTGCACACAGACAGGACATTGTGGAAGCTCCTCCAGGTCCCAGCAGCACCGACTCCCATGGAGACGACACCCAGCTTGGGGCTGTGCCAGATCACAGAAAGGAGCTTCCTGGGAAAACATCTGTTTGCAGAGCACTCCTTTCCAGAGCCAAGCAGGCAGGCTCAGCCTCTGCAAAGGCCAGCTCCTCTCCCTCACCTTCCAGCTCTTGAAAATGACATTTTAAGAATTAGTTTTGAAATACAACCTAAAAGGGACTGACTTCAAAAGCGACTGAATGAGCAAAGACAACTGACAGACACATTTGGCTGAAGGCAATTGGGAAGGTGCTGGTTTGATCCTTGTTCTCACTTTGCTTAGGGCACAACCAGGTCCCGACAGAGCCAACAGGAAACTCCAACTAATGCATATAAATGCAGGATGAGCATCACAGAGAACATGTTCACAAGCCTGGCTCCACTTCTACTTGTACAAGCAGCAATCAGGTGTAAATCCATTTTATAGCACCACCTGCTTTGTACAGGTCTAAAACTGGGACAAAGTGAGATCAGAATCAGGCCCGAAGTGAAAAGTGAGTAATAATTTAGATAATGTTTGTCCCCAAATGACGATTATCCAGTTTAAGGGAGAGGCAGGCCAAGTCCTTTCCACCTTGTGGAACAGGGTGTGAGTGTGTCTGTGGGTGTGTGTGTGAAATGAGTAAGCTGAGCAAACACCAACCCATGCAAGATGCAAGCTCACTAGGGAACAGATAAATGCAAATAGAGCATTAATATCTGTGACTATTCCACCTTTCTCTAAGTTTTATGGTAGCTGTGAGGACAGAAGGGCTGGGCTAATTCTCCCAATTTGTAAGTCCTTCAGCTCTAGGCCAGGCCCTAGGGACAACGTATTTGACACCCAGAGTATCCTCAGCTTGCAGGTTGGTCATGTTAAAACCAATTTCCTTCTCTAAAGATGACTCAGGTGAGCTCACAGAGCAGAAACTTTCAATAACTAAGCCATTAAGAGGAAAGACATCCCTGAGTAGCTGTTTTTTTTTTCCTCTGCTATAAAGCAATTTGTCATGAAAAGCCACCAGAATCATATAATGACTTGTACTGGAAGGGACCTTAAAGCTCATCTCATTCCAACTCCCTCTTCCTCTAAAAGGTTTTCCCTGCCCAGCCTGGCCTTGAGCACTTCCAGGGGTGGGACATGCTAAAGGACATTAAGTCAAAGAAATATCTCTGAATGGACAAATTTCTTGGGGGAAAAAAGGGTAAGCATCATACCATCATCATAGGTGGTTGTGTCTGACAGGGAGCTGCTCTCAGATGGAATTATATCATCTGTGAATAAAAACAAACATCTTCAGCATAAAAGAGCCATCATCAACTTACAAATACCTTAACACAGTCTCTTTTCTAGAGTTTCAGAGCCAGCTGATACTTGTAACACTGCAATCTATATTCTTTAGCCCCCATAGCCTGAAGACATTCCTGGTACATCATCCCTCTGTGTGTTCACTGCAGCTCAGCAGGCGACCCAGGTAATTATCAGAGGAGATATTTTTTACTTTTAATCTGCAGCAGGAATCAGGCCAAGATCTACAAAGGTGTTTTCCACCCTGCTTGCAACAGATCTCACAGGGTGTTTTGGTGCTTCAGTAGGAGTCAGGAGCCTACACAGACATGTAGATCTTGGCTGCTAGCAGCTAATCTCCTCTAGGTACACCTGAAACCCCACCAGGTAGGTACAAAAAGCCTTTTAAAATTTGGCATTCGCTTCTGAATGTTTCATCAGCATACAGATCCTGTTTCAATTAAATTAAGATCAATCCAGAATAATTTCACTGACTTCCATCAGGGGAGTGCAAATTCCAACAACACAGAAAACAGGAACTGTTGCTTGCCCATACAAATAATTTGTTTCTTCTACATTTTGTTAATTTATTCACAGCACTTCACTGTAGCTGTCTCACCTTAATGGTACTGTTCCTCATTGAGAAACAGCCTGTCCTCACCCAGATTTGGAGCAGACCATCAGTAGCAAAGAAATAAGGCTGAACACGAGATAATTAACCCATGGACAGCTCAATCTCTAGGCTGTTTCTGGCAAGATATGGCACTGGTGGGGTGGAAAATCTCCAGGAATCTTCAAGCATGAGAGAAAGGAAGCAACAAAAAGTGACAGTGGCAGCCACTTTGTGTGTGACACCTGCTAGTGCCCTCAGCCACCACGAGCACGTGCAATGCACGCTGCTCCTGCTGTCACAATCTGCTGCCAGGAAAGGTCTGGTTACAAGAATGTACTGAACAGAGCAGCTGTTCAAACCCAGCAAAAACCAGCACTGGCCCTGCCCTGGGGGGCCCTGTCAGACCACTGAGGATGGGCTGCAGCTCTGCTTGCAACCTGACACTGGGAAAAAGCTCCAGGGGAGCTGATTCATGTGGATTTGACCACGGGGTGGTAAAACATGGAACTGGGCCCAGTGCAGGGAGGAACAAAGCCTGCTGAGGAAAAGAAAAAAGCCAGCCTAAAGCTACAGTGCTGGATTCAGGGGGGGTGTGCAATGCTGACATATTCAGATATGGTGACATATCTAAATTTAAATGCCAGGTCTGTGCTAATCCTTGCAAAGGAGGAAGAAACTCTGGGCTAGAAGGGAGGGAAGGAAAGAGAAAGTGGAACATGGAAAGCAGTCCAATATGTCCTTCACCTCCAATCCCTTGGGGCTGGGATGGAAAGAGCTATGGTTTGATCCAATAAATCAGTGGGACTATTTAACATATTACTTCCAACAAGTCATTCCCTGAATTCACAGACACAAGTGACTCATCAGTGCTCAAACTGTTTCCTTCTGAAACCCCAACCTGGAGCTCGAGAGCAGTGCTGGTCACGGTGACAAGGTCACACACAAAATCAATTACTGAAGCAGGTAAACAAACACAGGCTGCAGGGTGAGAGCCTGGGACTGGAAGGGAATGCAGATGCTTCTTGCTGGCTTGGACAACAGGGCAAGAAACTGCCAGCAACAAACAAGAGGCTGGACTAGAGAATTCAATAACAGAGCACCCATGGATGGATGGACGGATCTCTCTGCTCACCAGCCTCCCTGGCCATTGCCACACACCCCAGGAAATACAGGACCTTCCACAATCAGCATCCAGACTGGTGAGCAAGAGACTGGAAAAACAGATGTCTCCTTCCCCTCTGTCAATCAGGAACAAGCTGGGCCACATTAAACACCGATCATCAGCCTTTCAGAATAATCACTTTGTGATGATGGATAGCCCAGTGGTGCCATGCTGTGTCAGGGGTAAGGATCCAAAACTCCTTCAGCTGGCTGGGATACTAACAGCTTTTCACACTTCATCCTATGGAGCAGCAAGAATCTCACTTCCCTTGGGAGAATCACGCTCCCAGAACAGAGGGGCCAAGAGCATCTCCCTGTACCGTGCTCATCACTCAAAAATCTCTTTGCTACGAATTGCATTCATAAGTAAACTCCTGACTTCACTTGTGACTTCCTGGAAATCAGGAATTTTGGACCAAGAAGAAGTGTCTGTCATCCTTATTTCCTTGATCCTGCAGGAAAACCTGCCTGCTCTATTTCTGCCAGAGCTGAAGCACAGCAGGAGGGACGGGGGAGAGATGCTGCAAGTGGCATCTCAGATGTGCAACTGCACTCAGCACACCAGGAATTCAGGCACCAGAAAAGCTTCACCCAAGGTGTTGCTGCCAGCCTTTTTGTGCACAGCACCTTCAGCCCATATCTGGTGCTGGAACATGTCTGTGCTTGCTCCTAAAGCTGCAGCCTACTCTGCCCCCAGCCTACAGCACTGCACTGACTGTAGCAGATGCAGCAGCTTCATCTTTTTTCCTTATTTAACTGCCCTGGAGAAGATAAAAGCCATATAGAGAAGATGTAAACAAAGTTTCTGAGTAAGCCAAATTGCTCCTTTTCCCTCCTGTTTGCATCAGAACATGGGGAATTCTCTCACCTGGTAGAGCCAGAGTTGATTTCTGGGTTGGTTTTTTGCCACACTTGATTCTATATTCATTTATGGAGTTTTCTATCTCTTGCAGCTTTTTTACAGCATCAGCATACTCTTGTTTTCTTTTCTTCTTCACGTTTTTGCAGAGGTCTGGCTCGCTGGCAAGTTTCTTTGCAGCTTCCACCAGCTTCTGGTGTATGATAAAATTGCTCTCCAAGTCCTGCAAAGTAGGGTCCTGAAAATTCGTGAGATGAGTTATTTGCCTGTACTCCAGAGAGAAGTTATCAATGAAAGTCATTAAAAAGAAGAACTGTTTTTGTGGTGATGAAGTGAAATCTTGAGCACAAAATACAGAAACACCAAAGTTCATACACAAAACAATCTCAGGATATGAAAGTCTTAGATCTTATTTCTGGCTAGGGTATAATTTTGAGATCTCCTGGGCAAGGTCCAAGGTTCTGAAGCCCAGGTGACATAACACAGGCTCTTAAATTCAGTTTTAGACTGCTAAACCTCCTGCTGTGAGTCCAACCCTGAAAACATCTGTTCAAAATCCCTCCCTACTTCAGAGAAAATAGAAATGGAAATTGGTATCACCATACCTACGTAAGAGGGAGTTTCAGGCTTTAATTAATTGTTTGTAAACTACTTTGAGAAGCTCAGATGAAAGGCGCTGCAGAAGTGCTAAGCAACACGTTATTAAATCTGGTCAGCAGGATTTTGGTTTAATAGCATTTAAGCAGTCCACAAAATCACTTTGCTGCAGACAAAGAGCACACCAGCCCTGTGAGGCAGGGCAGTGAGTTTCTGGTGAAAGACAGATGCCAAGTGTCCAACACCTACTTACTTGGATGATACAGCTTGTTAACAAATCTCACAAGGAATGAGGGGGAATGGAGTGTGTCCAAAAACTGCCAACATCTGAATTACCGTATCTCTCGAGTCACTCTCTGCCAGCAAAGTTCATTTTAGCTTCTTGAGCAATGAAGGGAGGTTTTAGTCAGGTGGAACCTTCATTAAGCCACAGTAAATGAGGTAAAACTCCTCCTCCTGTCACCTGTCACGCAGCTATGCTCACAGACAGATGATTTTGCAAGGGGGACAGTGCACACCCCTGCCACCTTCTGGGTTCAAAAGCTATCCCAACATGATGCAAATCAATGCTCCAGAAAAGCTCAGAGCCATGGGCTGCCAAATGGCATTATGCACCTGATCTTCTCTAATTAGCAGCAAAATATTCATTAAAATTCATGCAGCCGTGGCCAAATCAGAGGTTCAGGCTAGGTGAGCTTAAGGCCTTTAGAAACAGTCAATTTCCTGGCCTGTTCAAAGCCAAAAGAAGGGCAGAACCCATCAAAATTTCCCACTCCACACAAGCAACTGTCCCAGCTGCCTCCTCTTCCAACACCCAGGGAAGAGCTGGGCTACCCACAAGTGGCTTTGGCCACCCCAGCCCTGCAGTGCAAGTGCCACGCTCACCTCCTCACTGGGGAGCAGGTTGTCATCCAGCTTGAAGGCCGTGCCAACGCGCCTCCTCACCTGGGGAGGCTCCTCTCCAGCACCCAGAGGATACTCCTTGGGCATCTTGCCTGTCAGCTCCTGGGGAACAGAGAGGGCTCCAGGTAAGGCTGGAAAAGAAAAGGGCTCCCACCTGCCCGACCCCAGTGTAAGGTGCAGCTCTCACCGCTTCCCGCAGGCAGATCTTCTTCAGCTCCTCAACTTTCTGAAGCAGTTTTTCCTGAAGGAGTTTCTCTTTCTTCTTTAGTTCCATAATCTTCTCCTTCTTTTGTTCTTCACTGACCTCTGAATCCTGAGAGCCTGGAAAACACACTGTGTTTCAGAGGGTTTCTAGGTAAAATTTTTTTAGGTAAATGTTTTGTTGTCTGGTAGTCTCATTTCCCTTTTAACAAACACAAGCCCCATTATACTTGGCTACTTCACATTTATGTGCAGTATTACCTGATGAGATCAAACTGCCATTGCTGGCCATAATAAGCTGGTTCTTGGCCTCCAGAGTCACCAGCTTTGACACTTTTGGTGTTCCCATCTCCGTCAGATCCATGGCGATATCATCCAAACTTCTGGCTGACGGAATTTTTGCCTGAAGGAGTTAAAAAAAAAAAGAAAAATCCAGCCTCATTGAGTTACCTCTAATTAACTTCAGAACACATCACAGAAGATGACATTTCACACCTCATCTCCCACAAAATTAAGGGCTAAAGCAAGAGCATCACACAGGTGCTTGTGGTACACAAGGGCTGTTTGGCATTCCTTTTCCCTACCCCCCAAAATCTGAACCATCTCCCAGCTCAAAATCTCTGCAGCTTTCAAAACAAACACAGGAAAGCAGACAATAGGAAAGGCAGATTAGACACCCAGACATGGGAATTCCCTCTTCCATAATTACACTTCCACAGGCCTTAACTACAGGCAGGCTAAAATGTATCAAATAACAATACTGCCACTAATAGACTGCTGAAAAAGCTGACAAGAACAATTTGTAGTTTTTCTCTGGAGAGCAGTTCATCCGTGGAAAAACAAATGCTGAAGGATATACAGGAAAGGTGTTGAAACCCATGCTTGCTGTAAAATGCCTCATAACTTACTTTGCTTTGCTTCCTGTCCAAGTAGAACTGGTGCTGACTGATTGCCATCACCCAGATGGATTTGATCAGGGAAGTGTTTGCATACCAGGTCTGCACCACCAGCCCGCTCTGACCAAAGGTCCTTCTCGACACTGAAATTCTGAGGAGGTGAAAAGAAATGCAATTTCAAGACAGGTCTTTGAGGTTTAAAGTTCACAATGCCTCTCTCTGGATCAGGTGAAGCTCAGCTTTTGTTTCAGAGATGCAAAACCTCAGATTTCCTTCATCCCATCACCCAGTGCTGCTGCAGATTTGGTCATGACAAAGAGTCCTCCCCTTGCTCCAAGAACTCCCTGAATGGACACACACAGGGAATCTGAGAGGACACCCAGAGCTGGGACAGCCCCACCAAACACTGGATCAGGATCAGCCCCAAAGCCCAGAGTAAACTCAGGTGTTAGCTCTGAGGCACCTCCCACCCCATCCACGAAGAGGTGATGATGAGTTTCCACTCTGGGTGAAGATTAACCCCAAAGACAGAGCTGCCTCCTCCAGCCTCACCTGCGGGGGTCGTGGACTTCCACAGCAAATTTCTTCTCACGGAAATAGAGATTTTCCAACTGTTTCCATTGAAATAGCTAGGAGAATTGGGAGAGACAAGCAGAACATGGTCACTAAACCACCAGTCCTCTCACCCCAAGGTGATACAATTTCAGCAAATTACAATTCCTGTGTATCCTCAGCTATGGCATGGACTGAGCAATAATTACATTCATAATGTCAATTAAAAGAAACACTTAAATACAGGATGCCCCTTCAGTAATTTCACACTCTTACAGACAATGTGTTGCAAATTGAGGATTTTGCCAGTGACAACATCTGCCTCCATCAAGAGCACATTTAATTTCACTGCTAGAAGTTCCCAGAGATCTTGGCAGGGCAGCTGAAGTCATTTTCCCTCTGATTAAACGCAAAAATCTCTTTACAAAGTAATTGTATAGACAACTATGGTCTACTTCCCTGAGTCAGAACATCCCTGGGGAATAGCAGCAGCTTGGAAAAACCAAGACCTTTCTCTTGTGAAGACACTGTCAGAGACATCCAGCGTGACATTTTGGAGCAGAGGTACAGCATGTACAGAACAACAGCTCCAGGAGGAAGCCACCCCCAGCACAGCACATCCTCCTGCTAGAAACCCACATATTTCCTGCAAAGTGCCAGCTGGGAGAAGAGATCAAAGTCAGTCAGGGCTTGGCAGCTGCACCCGTGGGATCAGAATTTCATACGAATTTGCTCTCCTTTTGCAGCAGCATCAGCCCCCCCTGGGGATGAGCCATCAGGGGCTGCATCTTCCCAGCCCAGCCTTGCAGGTTTTGGCAGCACCACCTCCTGCCCCCCTCTCCAGCGGTGCCAGGGTGCCTGGAAGCACATGGAGATCCACATGGTGTCCCCAGGGGTGTCCCCCTGACCATGGTGGCCCTCACAGGTGCAGCAGCATGCTGGAGTTTACATCAGCTGCTTTTCAGAGCTGCAGCCCACATGGAAGTGCTTCCACCCAGCTGGGCAGCAGGGACAGGATTCAGTGGGAGATCAGCTTCCAACATCAAGGATCCAGCTGAGGCACCCAGGCCATCACAGCAACTCCCTCCTTTCCCCACTGGGGTTTTTCCAAAGCCTCCAAGGGTGCAGGCACCACACCAGAACCCCCCTGGACACACAACACTCCCACTGGCCTCTGCCAAAACCTGGCCTGCCATGCTGCCTCCCACTACTGAAGCACTTCAAGTTTTGTAAAAAATTACATATCTGCAAAATTTATAACACAATGAAACGCAACCCAGCTCATTTGTGTTTTGGGGAAAAAGTGGCTCTTTCAGCTGTTTTTCCCTGTTTAATTAAACCTTTCCTAGGACTACAACCACCTATTAGAACCTGCCATAGAAAAAGTGAAGCCAAGTGGAAACGTAATTTACTTGAATTAACAAATTATTTTCCAGACAATTGTGGAAGTTTCCCTCTGCTGCTTAAGCGAGTTCATGTTTGTCTCACAGCTCTCCTGCCCAGTCACACCGCTGTGGCAGAAGCTCCTCTTTACAACCCTCCACTGAACTTTGAAACGAAACTTTTTATAAAAAACTTCTTACGAAAACATTTATAAAAACGCAAAAGGAAACACAACCCGAGCAGACAGTCAGGACATTGAGCAACAGGCGCCCGTGGGTGCTCCGGCAGCGATCCCGGCCGGGATCCCGGCACAGCCGCGGCTGCTTCCCGGCGCTCCGCACTCACCTCGCGGCAGCCGCGATCCCGATCCCGATCCCGCTCCCGGCTCCCCGGCCCCGCCGGGCAGTGGCAGGGGTGGCATGGGCAGGGCACAGCCGTGCCGTCCCTCCGCCGCGCCGCTCCGCTTTGGCAGCTTCGCCTCCCACTGCTGACACACGCCTGACATCACCACCCACCCGCTCCCCTGCGACGCCTCCCACACCCCTTTCCCCAGATAAGGGGAAAACCCAGCAGCGCGGGGATCCGGGAGGATCCCACCGAGGGGCTGCACCCCCTGCCGCACCCCGGGTGCCCGCGGGGAGCCAGGGCAGGGGGGCAGCGGCGCGGGGGCTGCCCGGGGTCCCCGCGGTGCCGTGTCCCGGCCCCGCCAGCCCTGACTCACAGCCAGAGGCGGCAGCAGGTTCAACCAGAAGCATCATCCATCCCGGCGTTCCCGGCCGCCCGCTCCCACGCTCGTAAAAACCATGGGCGTGCTTCAAACATGACCTCTGGAAAAAAAAAAACAAAACCTGCCTCGCTGCGCCTCTGATGGCGGCGGGTGATGACTCCCCGTCCCCTTTATCACTTCCTTTGGGATTTTCCCCTCCGGACGCGCTCGACATTCCCGAGGGCTGCGGGAGAAGGGGGCACCTGTGCCAAGGTGAGGAGGGTCGCGTTTGGCAGGACAGAACGCAGCAGCCCCAGCAGCTGGAGCAGCCTCCTGCCCAGGCAGAGGGACTCGGGGGTCTGTGCAAACCCGGCACCAGGATCCCTGGCAGTGCCGAGAACGCAAAATAAAAAAAGGCGTTTGCATTTTTAAGTAAACCTGCATGGAGCTGCCTCAGGATGTGGGTAGAGCTTTGCCCCGTTTCCTCCCCACCCTCTGAGATCCATCCCAGCCCAAAAGGAGCTGACGGGTGCCCCGAGCATTCGCAGCTGGGCACAGCACAGAGGTCTGAGCATTCGCAGCTGGGCACAGCACAGAGGTCTCTGCCTCCTTGCCCGGAGTCTGGGATAACTCCAGCTCCCTCCTCTGATGTCCCACAGCAGGAGAGATGGGAATTGGCATTGTACCCCAAGACACATCTTCGCTCCTGAGGACAGAAAAGTGCCCTGTCCTCAAACTATCTCACTTCAGAACAATATAAGCTCCTTAGCTATCACCTCATCTGACAAACCCTCCTAACTCAGGTCCTTGTAAAAAAGGAAGGCAATTTTTTAAATGGCGATTTTTTTTTTAAATGAACATCTTCAGAGTAAGTTGTGAGCTAATAATATTTAAACAGATGCACAAAAAAATAATTCCGAATGAAAATGTTACAAGTTTCTGCCTAACACATTGGATTCGTGAAGGCAAGAGGGGAAAAAAATGGACTCAATACAAGCAAGGACAAAGCAATAAAGTAATAAATAACTTTGTTTAACTGAAATTTTTCTAGCTCCTGGTCAAAAGGCAACACTCAGGAAACCGTCACTGCTCTAGAGATATCCTGCTCCCTTCAAATACTCCCTACCCTGTACAGACATGTTCCTAAATAATTCCTAACTTCAATCTTACCTAAACTACATGCATATTTAAAGACAAAAGAGTGGAAAAAAAATCTGGAAATCTGGAACTGGTTTTTGAGGGCTGGAAGAACAATTAGGAATAATTAAAATGTTTTTGTGGAAGTTTTGCAATGTATGTTCCCTTTAACCAGATGATTAAGTCCACCTGAGCTAATTAATGTTTTCTTAATAGCCTTCCCATCCATGTAGATTGTCAGATCTTTAAATGCTCCTGAAAACTACTGAGCATCCCAGGGGCTGCCTGTCTGACTCTGAGTAGAACTTGGCCTGGTCAAGGTTGTTTTTCTGATTTTTGTTTTCTTGTTGAAGGTGGAGGTGCAGCTCTGCTCACATCTCATTACCCAGGCACGTCTGTGCCCCAGCCACACTCCTACCACCCAGCTGTGCTTTTTCAGCCCACTTTTCCTTCATTTCTCCTGTGATTAAATTCCAGATACCAGTGAGCACTGAAACAAAAGGAATCGACCTCCTTCCCACACAAAAAGAACAGTAAGAGTCTAAGGGGACCCAAAGAGACACGGCATGCCTAAATGTTCAAACACCTTAAAAGAGGCAGCTCTTTTTCTACCTGGCTGATCTTGCATCCAGTTTTGAATAAAATTCAAGTTTGTCCCACCCTGACAGCAGGAGCAAACTGGCTCAGAAAAACAGCCCAGTCAGGATTGCAGGCAGGAGCTGGCAGAGCCCCTGCCCAAAGAGAGGTGCAGGAGAGCTGCCCAGGGGCTCCTGGCTCAATACTGCTGTGAGCCTGAGGGATTTTGTTTAAAAAAAAAAAAAAGAAAAAAAGAAAAAAAATTGCAGTATTTTTTTTTTTTCAAAGGATTTTTCTGCAAGGAGGTGAAAATGTGGAGAGCAGCTGAGTGCAGGGGCTGTGTGGCCACACGCTGCTGCACCAGCCCACGTGCCAGAACTGCACCTGGGATGTTTCCAAGGGTAGTGACAAATTCTGACCCAGCACTAAATTCCCCAAATCTCTGGCTTTCCACTCAAGGGGTCTTGGAGTAAGGTCAGCATGGAAGTGCAAGCCACGTGTTTGCAGCAGCCTTTCCCTGGGGAAGCACTTCCAAAGCACCTCCTGGGACGTGCAGCGCCTGCAAGGAGGCTCAGCAACCAGCACCTCAGGAACTGGCTGGGAACAGCAATCTGCAGACAAATCTGGCAATTCAGAGCAAGGAAACATAAAAGATTTCTGCCCACAGGAATGCACCCCGCCCGATGAGGGAAATTACCACCCTGGGAGCAGGGCTGTGCTGCAGCCCCTCTGCTGCACTCAGCTGTCTGGCATGCTGCCTGCAGCTGGAATCCTGTGCTTCCCCTGCTGTGCCTGCCCGTGGAGGGAGGCACCTGAGGAGATGGCAGCAGAGCCGACCTGCCCCACCTGCAGCAGCTTCTGAGGGATGGAGGCAGACAGCTCCCACCAGTGCCAGCATAACAGCAGAGCTACCTGCAGGCATCCCTCATCCCTTAAATATTAAGCCAGTCCTCTAAAAACCTCTTCAATCATATTTTTCTCTAATACCTTACGATCCTTTTTTTGCCTGGTCCTCACTAGCACTGGCATCGTAAGACTGAGATGTCTCACATCAAACTGCCCCAAAACTTTTGTGTTTTGCAGCAGATGATGTTCAAGCAACTTTTTGCACATCTGGGAAGAACTGAATTTCAGAGCACTCTCGTAAAAGCTCTGTGTTTATTTTAAGTAATTATGTCAGCTTAGTATCTTCTATCTACATCAACTGCTTGGTGAGAAATAAACACAATAAAAGAAATCTCTGCCTAATTAGAGCTGCCTGCTGAGAAGGCTGTTCCAATGCTGCTGTGTTCTGAACTATTCAGCAAAGCAGGAGGCAAATTTACATGAAGTAAACGTTCTGCAAGGGAAAACTTTTAGCATCAACTCTTAGCCTATGTTGAATTACGAAAGAAACACCAAAATACCTCCTCCTCCTCTCAACTCAGGAGCAATGCATCCCAACAAAGAGAAAGTCAGGCAAAAGTGTCAGGAAGCCTGCAGAGATGAACAAAGAGCTCCTGGACAAACTCAGACACAAAAAAACCACTACAGAGGCTGGGAGAAATACAGAGAAATTGTCTGAGCAGCCACGGGGCTGGATTGGAAAGTTAAAGCCCTGAAAGTATTAAATCCATCCAGGGATATTGGGAAGGTGATGAGGCCCTGGCACAGGGTGCCCAGAGCAGCTGTGGCTGTCCCTGGATCCCTGGCAGTGTCCAAGGCCAGGCTGGATGGGGCTGGGAGCAGCCTGGGACAGTGGAAGGAGTCTCTGCTCAAGGCAGGGGGGTTGAAATGAGATGATCTTTGAGGTTCCTACCAGCCCACAGCATCCTGTGATAAACATTACCCATTTTAAAACGAGTATATGCTAACAAAAACACTTCAAGACATCAAGCAGAACCAATATTCTTGGACATTTGAAACAATGCCATAGCAAGATTAGTTCTTCTCTTCAGATAACATAGCAATTTATCACGAGGGAGTCGCCCACAGAAACACAATGAAGTGGGAGAACAAGTCAAAGAGCCAGCAGCTGCCTTCTCCAGCCCTCAGAGGATCCTCACACACTGGCTGAAGGCAGAATAAACTCAACTCATGCCTTAATACACCCTCCCTTAACAAGACATACATTGTTTATCTCGCCAGTGAGAAGAATGGGGTAGAGATAAAGGGAGATCTATTCTGGCTTGAAATGACAAACAAAGTCCTGGGATGTGTTTTATACTTTTTCTAATTGATTCAGAGGATACCAGGGACAGGATCTTGGCATGCCACCCCACAGCAAGCAGGAGGCACTTCTCCAAGCAGGATGTGACTCTCAGTATTAACTGCAGCTGAAAGAGAATATGTTTGCAAAGCAGCAGGGCTGCAGAGCTAATCCCAGGTCTGAGCTCAAATCTGAACAAGGGTTGCCAAACCCAGTCAGTTTCAATGCCCTGCGAGACTTCAGGATGATAATCAAGTGAGCTCAGTATAACCTCCAGCCAGTGTGGAGCCACTGCTTTTAGCCACAATTTTCATCAATGACACACAAAATAATTCTCCCTTTTCAGCCTGTTATGGAGCTGGAGCAGAGTGCTTCCCCCAGTGCTTCAGCTGGCAGTCCTGGGTGAGGGGAAACACTTGGGCTTTGCTAGAAACTGCTCCCCAAGCAACACAAGCTCCCAGGAGTGACTTGGAGCAACAAACTCCCTTGTCCAAACCATCTCAGGTCAACCAGCAAAATATTAACAGCTGGAGCCAAACCTCTGCAGGCAGCTCCTCACAGGCAGGGCAGGCTCTCCAGGTGCAGCCCCGAGTGGCACACCGACCACCCCGACAGCACGCTGCCCTCACGGGGGAGAGGATGGAGCACGGGCAGGGCTGGGTGACAGGGACCTGGAGATTGCTTCACCCTGGCCTCTCCTGCAAGCTGCTTCCTGTGAGGAGCTCTCAGCCTTGGGCTTCATGCACCACTGTTGATCCAACAACAAAACCTTGGGATAACCGCTGCGCCCCAAGGCTCGTATTTATGTGTCTCTGCCTGAAGACCTACTTGGATAAAGCCAAAAGATTTCACTTCTTGGAGAGGGTGGTTATATTTCTTTGGATTTAACTGACCCTCCATTAATGGGTGTAGCTAATATATCTTTTATTTCTATTATTAATAGTAAAATTTTATTCTAAACGTGGACTCGGTTCTTGCAAGATGCCTGTGATTGTGTGGTGAAGCAAACACATCTGACAGCACTGCAGAAAAGACATGGGGAGCAGAGTAAATCTGTGAATTCACTGGGGCACAGGCACCAATTCCTGTTAAAAGCCTCCCATCCAAAATGCTGCAGCTTTTCAACCACAACCAGGGTCAGAGAGGTTTGCACACCCAGGGATCTCTTGCAGCTTTAAAATTTGGGAAGGCCAACTCTGTCTTCATTAGACTTGGACTCAGCCTTTCCCTCTTTTTATTCTCCATTTATTAATCAGCTGCATTTATATTTAAACATCACCAACTGGAGAAGTGGAGCACAATGAGGATGCTCTTTCCCAGATGGCTAGGGATAAACACAACAGCAGTTTTGATCCACAGTATAAACAGCTGGATAACACCCTCACGTGGCAGTTGTGAGATTGGCTCCATTCCCAAAAAGCAAAGCAAGAAAATTATGCTAAATCCAGCAAAACTAGCACCACTGCTCCAAAAGACAGGAATAGCTTACATGCCTATTCCTCTCCTGACTGCTTCTCCAGAGAGACTCCTGGGAGATTCAGGCAAGCTGTACATACTCTTCTCTCTCTGAAATGAATTCTGATACATTCATAAATATGTACAAACAACAATACTGATAAAAAGGAACTTCTGCCTGCTGCAACACAGGCAGCAGGGCTGTAGTTACACTGAAATAAGCAGCAGTATCTCAGCATTTTAACTCCAGACCCAAGTCTGGGTGTGGGTGCCCCTCTAGACCTGAAGTCTGCTTTTCCTCCCAGAAGTGATCAAATTCCATCAATTATCCAAAGCACCATTTTTATTTCAAACCCTGAAATGTTTTTCATATAAAGAAACTGTCTGTGTATTTAGCCACTTGTTAAAGGCAGTCGTGGCTCAGGACAAGTTGTGGCTTACATCATTTTTGTCCCTTTGCACTGACACCAGACAAATCCTTAAAGGATACTACAGCCATATCCATCCCCACAATTTCAGTGAGATTATTGTAATTAAACCTTCCACCTGCATTTAGGCTCCTCTCTCTCACCTTCCCTTTTAAGCTCTATCCTCTGTTGTATCATTATAATTTCAGTGAAGCCAACAACTACTCTCAAGTTCATTGTAATACTTCCACTGCAGAGATGACCTCTGGTTTTTATTCTATTTTTCTTAAACAACTCCTGCTGCATTCAAAGGCAACGCCTCATAACTAACTGTAGCAGGGTGTGACTTGGTATCTGGGCTCTGCTGACCTTAAAAATTTTCTTAATCTGCCTGGTTGATGTTGTAAACTGAAATCCCACAAGCATAAAAAATGCTTGGCAAAGCAATGCTTCCAGCCAGGCAGGCTCCATTTTCTTGGAGAGCATTGCTGGTCACAGCTGGACATCTTGGCTGCAGAATGAGCCTTTCCTGGCTGCAAAATCTTAGAGATGTTGCCTAAAATCAGGTAAGTGCTCAAAGGGCAAGAGGACCTCCTTGATTCTCTCCTTTGACATTCAATGGCTTCATCAAGTTGACTTCATTTACAAAGGGTTCCTCTTGTGTTACTGACTTTTAGAGCAGGCATGGTTGGAGACACTGAGATAAAACTCTGTATTTTACTAAACAAAGCAAAGAAAGGACATGAGAGCTCACCCTTGGACACACAGGTACATAAATACACCAAAAGAAACCAAGTCATAGCCTGCTCTGGAAAAGGAGAAGATCAAGTTGGAAGCTTGAAGGGGGGGGATTACTCTTGAACAAGGAAGTTTTGTTAAGCTGTGCTTTTTTGGCACCAATACACTAAACAGTATCATTTTGCAAATGTAAAAATTCCCTGGCGGGGAGCACAACTTCATGTGAACTCCTGCCCAGATCATTCCTGGGGAGAGAAGAACAGCAAACTCCCAGGTCTCCATCCCCTCATGGCTTAGATGTTTCAATGAAGACATGACCAGAATGATGACAGCCCCAGCCCAGGAGCACAGCTCCAGCACGAGCAGCCCTGGCTCTCCCACCAGCCATGGGGGTTAAATAACCCTTCCAAGACTTCTGGGGCTCAGTCCTGTCACAAGGACACACTTGTGGCTACAGGATGGGGGGAGGTCCCACCACCCCATGTGCTGGGTGGGTGGTGGGCTTCCAAGGCTGCTGTCTGGGCTCACAGCAGAACAAGGCAGGACCCTCTGCCCTGTTCAAACAGCACAGGAGGGTGTGGGCAGAGCTCACTCTGCAGCAGACACACTGGGAAGCAGTGGGCTGGAGAAGAATGACCTCCAATACTTGGAATTTATTCTCAATTCCCCCTTAGAATTTATGGAAACACAGTTGCTCCAACAAGCCTTCAATTTCATGCAGTTCCCCTCACATTCTGCCTGTATCAGTGGAGCCTTTTATGCTTCATGCACCAAAAAAAAAACCACCTACAAAAGTGAAGTGAAAACACTGCCCGAGTACAAGGCCTTGCAGCAACACAACCGCTTCACAGCTCTGTAGTTATCCCTGGGGGCTGCCAAAATTCCCATCCTGAGACCACCAAACCCAAGACACACCAGCCAAAGCTCCCAAAGGGAGTTTCCACTATCTAGGAGGGGGAGAGATTTACTGCCTCAGTGCCAGCAGCAATCTCCTTCTGCCTCCAGCCTTTGGTCTTTTGCCCACCAGTCTAATAAGCAACAGCTTAAAAGAGTATATTCTGACATGCAACACTATACCATGTTCCCCCCACAAAAAAAATCAGATAAAAAAACCCCCCTTACTTTTCTGGGCTTAACTTTGTCTTGTAAGTCGTACTGGCCGATTCCTTTGTAACTTATTCCAAGCCACCACGGGATTCCTTGTTTATCCTGGAAAAATGGATGTCTATGTCAATCAAGAGCTCCTTAGGAATTAGGCAATTCCAAGATTACAGCCCTTCTCACTCTGTGACAAGTACGAGTAGGTACAGAACAAAGATCTTCTGGCAAACACTTTGAGGTGAAGTGGATTGCTGGGGTGAACATGGAAACCTCCTCCCTCTGCCTCCAGAGGCTGAGGCACAAAACCAGGTGGTGGCTGTGCAAGGTGGACAGAACAACAGTGCTGCTGAAACAACGGGGTGTCACTGCTGGAGGAGTGGCTGTGAAGGGAAAGGACAGGGGACAGCAAAAAACTGTGGCCAGTGACTGCATCCACTATATTCAGGCATGGACAGCCACAGGAGGTGACACCAGCACAAAACACCAGCTTCTCAGGTACCACAGTCATGGCCACGACTCAAAAGTAAGGAGACACCATCTCTGCTGAGCTCTTCGGCACAAAACTCTTTGGCCCCGGCTCTGCTCTACAAATGGGAATAAATTGTGTATTTCCATCACTCTCCAAAAGTATTTCTCAGCATTTCCCCACTCCAAGCACACACCACTAATCACCTGTCACTTAGGACAAGTATTTTCCACATTTTATTTTTCTAATCTTGATTAATGTCTCTGGGGAATCCATTAACTGCTTCAGGTCTAGCAGTGACATCCAGTTTAATTAAGATGATAGGAGTTTAGCTCCTGATAGGATTACACGAGGTTTTACAAAGATTCCTTTCTGCTCTCTGGAAACAATTTTTAAAGTAGATGGAACGGGGAAAAATTACAGAGGTTGAAAAATGTGGGGTTTCATACTGATAGAAGGGCACTGAATCATCCAACTGCTCCTTTAGGAATGCAAGCCCACGTAATAAGCTCAGCAATCACATTATCTATAAGCAGTTACTGACCTTTACTCCATAGTAATGAACTCCATATGTTGGCAAAGCTTCTACCACTTTCATGTACCTGCAGACAGATTTATAGCATATCAGATGATTTTCTCTGGAGGGAGTAATATCTATTAACATATTTTTTTCACACATACATCCAGGACATGTCATTTATCATTTGCATATTTCGAAGGCCTTAATAATTGAAGGCCTGTGTATTCAGAAAAAACTTAGCATCTTGGCTTGGGGAAAGATGGGGTATTTTGGCCCAGCTAAAGCAAAAAGAAAATCTCTCATACAACAGAACATTCAATCTCTTATCAAAAGATCACAGAACTGAAAGCAAAAATTCTGAACTGAACATGTGAGCCTTTTGGGAAACGTTGGCAGTAAAGACCTGCCTATAATTATTCCATTATGGAGCTCTGGTAACAAAGGATAGGCTCCAAATGAATATGTTTATGCCATTGTACAACTGTTTCATGAGGCAATTCAGAAAACCACTGAACAGACCATTTTTCCCTTGTTCCTACTGAAAAACGACCACAGATTATTGAGACAGATTTACAGGCATTGAGGTGGATGAGAAAAACTGCAAGGAGTCTGCAGTGTGCAGCCATGGCCATCATCTCAAACATCTCATAACACATCCCACTGCATATGTGCTTGTGGGAAGAACAGTAAATATTAATGGTAAATGTAAAATACAAATCCACAGGCTCAGTGAGCAGCTTGGAAGATCCTGATGTTTTGAAAGCCAAATTCTTAAAGTTTCAGAACTCCTTGCAGGACTTAGGGTAATACACACCCTTAAGAGTTTGGAGTGAAAATTAATTGATGGCAAGCAAGGTATGGAGAAGACTCTTCCAATAAGGTAAGATCCAAACTATTTCTTTTGTATTTGAGGTACCAAATGACTACACAAATGCTGAACTGTAAGCCTGTGAAATGTGAGACTTCAAATAATTTCACTTCGCAATGTAACTCAATAAAAAGACAATCTGACAGATACAAATGACATTGTTTGCAGGCAATAATGACCCAAACAGTCTGTCTTGCCACTTCTAAACAAAAAAGAACAGGAGAAAAGTAAAAATCTTCACAAATTAACAAGTGTCATACTCACTGAACGATGGCTTGTCCTCTGGTCAGACCTTTAATTTGTGTATAATGCTCAATTACTCTGTCCTCACTGCAAACCAAGCACAAAACCCAATTTAGAGGCTCAGTGACTTTGTTCATGTGTGACAGCATCTGTCCAAGCTCAGCCACCTGCTCAGCAGGCAGAGAAGGGTCCCTCTGCATGTTTCTTGCTCTAGTTTACATTCTGGTTCTTGCTGATTTCTTTCCCACCCTTCATTAGGCAGCGTCCCCACCATCACATCCTGCCATCCAGACTAATTAACAAACCCTTTCGGATCAGCCTGTTCTGCTGCAGATGCTGCTGCAGAAGAATGGTGCTAATTGTTCTAAAGGACCCAAACTTCAAAGGCTGCTTAATGTTCCATATGTAAGACAGAAGAAGTTTAACTAGAAGTGTTTTCATTCCTGTGTGGTTTTTTTCCCCTAACATTTCAAAAAAACCCACACATTTGTTAGGAATGACCTTTTTGCATTTTTCCTGTTACATATTTCAACATTTTGTTTTGGAGGAATGTGAAATAAAATATGCATTTCTGTGTCAGACACTTGAAAGCAAAGAAAAACCCAGCAGCATTCACCAGAGACAAATAATAAGCAAGCATGGTACACTTGAAAATCCATCACGTACACATCAAGCCTAAAAAAACCAAAACAAATGAGGGAGTTGAATTTGCACAAAGGGCATAAATTCCAAGAAAACAGTATCACTGATTCTTCCTAAATGCTGTGCTCCTTTACAGCAAATTCAAGCCCCAGAATTGGAACTGTCTTTCTCTTTCCAGCCTTTCTAGATTATTTTCTTCCCCAGTTCTGTTGAGAGGAGCTGGGTGGGCAGCTGGCAGCCAGCAAAGGTCAGCCCACCACAAAGGCTCCACTGTGTGACAGATGAAGACCGAGGTGCTCTCTGCAAATCCAGGCTTGGCTGGAGTTCAGACTCCAGCTCCTTCCATTGCAGGGTCCCCACATACTCTGATCCAGCAGTTTCTGACACAGCAATTTATTTAAGCAAACTTTGAAGGAGGAATTTGCATCAGATCTTGCATAATTTATAATCTTCTAAAAACTGGAAATGCTTGAACATGAGCAATCAACTCCACGTCCTGGGCTGAAAACTTTTAGAAGTTCACAAACTGCTTAAAAGTCATCTTGTTGTTACCATTCATAGCAACGATTTACATTTTAAATTAAACAGCTCACCAGTAAGCAAGAGATGGATGCTCCTGCAACGTCTTGGTAGGAAAGACAGGCAGTGTCTTCAAGTCTTTTCTAGTGTTCTCATCACTGAAAAAAGCAAAAATGGCCCAGAGTCAGTGCTAGTGAATCAGAGATGGACACATTATTTTGGGCAGAAGGAAGAGCTGTACCTGCTACTGACAAATGTGGCGTGTTGCCCCATGTCAGGCTGTCATAGCAACGTAACTCTAGAGGCCCTCTCACATGACAGTGATGGATATGGTGTCATGCAGGCTCATTATACACACATGATGCTCAGGCCACCACCATATCAATATTTATTTTGCACACCCTCACTCTATTTGCTGAGTGCAGAATGAGCCCTGAAACAGCTGCAGGAAAGCCTCTGCCCAAAAGTAAGGCTAAATTTTTTCTGTCTTCAGCTAAAGCCCTACCTCTAGACAATACTTTTCATGAAGCAGTGTGGTATTTGTTAAGTCTCAGAAGTTTAACAGTGATCTGATGCAAAACAAAGGGTTTCAGTTCATATGCTTTAAAATATTTTCAGTGGAAAGAGTTCTCCTGGACTGCACGTTTTATAGAAAGTTCAAATATTCTGGACTCTAGACCCAACCTGAAATGAAATACAGTGGGGTTTAAGTATGTGAATGCAATTTGTCATGACAAATATTTCAAAACCTATTTACAGGCATCAGTAAAATGCTTCATATTTTCTCCTCACACGGTCCATTAATTAATCAGCTGAAACCTGCACGCCCCATTTCAGCAGGATTTCTGCGTGCCTTCGCAGCAGCGCCAGCAAGCACCAACACGACTCTTCTATGCAAAGAATGCACCAGTCACGTCCATCAGCATCTGCCTCAACTTTGTCCAGGCTTTCCTTGAAGGTTTTTTTCTGCTCCCAGCCTCTCTTCTCATCAGACTGTGCTATTAAGAGTTTTCAGAGCTATGTCCCCCTTTGCTTCTGTCAAACCCCGCGCTCTGCGCATCCCTAGAGTGGATCCATGGGCACTGTGGATGGAGCTCTGCACTTGGAGGACACAGCAACCCTTCCCATCCCAGGATTCCACCTCCCAGATGCCACATGGAAAGAGCAGGAGATGAAAGGTTTTTTTGTCCCTGGGGAGCAGGGCTAATCGCTCTGCAAGGCTCTTCCCCAGCCCTGACAATGAGCCCCAGCCCTGGGTAAGGGGGACCACCTCTGAGGAAACAGTTCAATCAACAGCCCATTTATCCTTCAACTTTGATGAAGCTGCCAAGAAAGGGTCAATTAGCACCGAGGAGAGCTGGTTGCTGCACTCTTCTGCCAGGAATATCCATTTTTCTTTGCAAGCTGGCCAGCACCCAAGTGCCACAGACAGGGACAGCTGGGGTAGAAAAATCAGGGTCTCTCCTTCCAGCACTCAAACACAGCCAATGCTCACAAAAGCTGAGTTTTATTCACCCCTTTACAAGCCCATTCTGATGGGATCAAAAGGCTGCAGCACATCTAGGCTTGCAGAGAGAGGGTAGATTACCAAGGGTTTGTAGGGCCACATGGAAATGCAGATGCAGAGCATGTTCTTCTGGGGCCTCAGAAACCACAGCAAAGAACAAAAAAACCCACTCCAAAAAAAAACAAAACACACAAAAGAAAAACAAAACCCCCAAACAAACAAAACCCAACCAAACAAAAAACCCAAACAAACAAGCAAGCAAACAAACAAACAAACAAACAAAAAAAAAACCAACGAAAAAAACCAAGCCCTGAGCAACCTGGCCTGAACAACCTCTTGGACCTGGAGGGTTTGGCCAGATGACCTCCTAAGGTCCTGTCCAACTTCAATCACAGACTCACAGGATAATTGATTATTAAAACACAATTTTCCTCCTATTTTTAAACCTGACTCATCACTGCAATGGCTGCTCTAGAAGGCAGAGCAGGCAGGGAACTACAGTGAAGTAGGAGAGGTTTTGGAAGGAAGTGCTAACAAAATAGCTCATTTTTACTGAACAAAAGGGCTGTTTCTGTAAATGTAGATTCTCAGCCCCACAGAATTCATCATCAGAGGTTCAACGGGTGGTCAGGTCATTAAATCCCTATTTAAAAACCTGGTTGTAAGGGCTGAAGCAAGAAGGAGGCTGATGTGGGAGGCCAGGGCTGAGCTCTGGCAGAGGCAGGTGGGCACAGGGGACAGCTGACACCCAGCTGTCACCACTACACACGGGTGGAGAGATCCCAAACTCTCCTTCAGCAACCATCACAGGGCCAGGAGCCTCCCCATCACCGAGAGTGTGCAGAAATGCCACAAATCCTGGCAGCTGCATCTCCCATGCTCTGAAATGCCACTTTCTACAACATCTGTGGCCTCCAACAGCATTACTTGTCTTCCTGTTTGGTTTTTGTGCCCCTCACCTCTCTAGATCTGGCTGGGTAGCAAGTTTATCCCCATCAATGCCAAAACAAGAGTGCTGGTTAAGCTTGAGTGATGAGTAGCAGCTCATCAATATGAAAATGTCTACCACTGAATTTAATTTTTGAGGGCCAGCCAGCAAAGCCGCCTCTGAGCAGGGCCTGTGGGCTCTGAGCTGGGACACGCAGTGATCAAAGGGCTGTCACCACGTCTGCCATGACAGAGGGCACGTCCCTGCAGCACTGACCCAGAGCCAGAGCCCTGCTGCAGACTGTCAGCAGCAAGGCCATGGAGCTGTGACAATTTACTGCATTGCTGGGCTATTCTTCTGCCAACCTACAAACCCATCCAATTTCTTGCAATAGCAGAGAATACAGCGATTTTATGAGGCAAAATTGGTTCCCTGGGTCTTGTCTTCCTGATGGGACCCAACCTCACACCCTGAGGTTCAGACACCATCCCATCCACATGCACTGGGAGAAGTCCATGAAAGTGGACTTTCAAGGCCTGAAACTCTCTGAAAAGCAACATGAGGATTTTTTTCCCCTGGCACAATTGTAAGATCAAACATGAAACAATCCTAGAAAAATGTAAAAGACCAGGGAGAGCCAGGGCACAGCTCCTCGTGTGCTGGAGGCCTTCAGACAGTGCAGGCTGGCACCAAGCAGCCTGGATCTGCTGACTGCACACCCCAGGATTAGCATTTGGGATGATTCACGGCTTCAGGGATAATAAAAACCTCAAATGGTCCTCCCCCTCCTTCCACAGAGTCCATTATCACTTCATCTGCACCAAGCAAGTCTCCCCTTGACCTTCAGGATCACTTTCCCAAGCCCTCTGAGACCCAGCTGTTGCCCAGAGGTGACAACTCCCGATAGCAGGAGCAGCGGTTTGAGTTATGACCTGTTCCTGTTTGGTTTCACAACGACCACAAGACGACACAGCAATCCCAGGGCAGACAGGCTCCAGATGTCCCACCATCCCCATTATCTGCCAGCCAGACACCCCGTGTTGTATCTGGCACGTCCATGGTGGGTTCCCACCAGGAGGAGGCTCAACTTGCATTTAATCTGACCCCTGCTATGGAGGGAGTTTCTGGACTGGTGGTTTTTGGCATAATTTCAATACATAAACTTAAACCGCCCAGAGTCAATGGGACTGAACATTTTTTGGCAAAAGGTTTGTTTATTCCCCAGGAGGAGAATATAGGAAACTCTCATCTCAAGTATTTTTCCACTATGGCGAAGAATTAAACAAAAGCAGCAGACAGACCCTTTCCTTCCTATTCCACCCTCCAAACAGGAGTTTTCTCTCTGGCAGATACAAAGCAGAACTTGAATCAATCTGGGCAATGCAAATGGAAATACTGAAAATTTGCATCAAAGCCTCCTCACGCTGAACCTCAACCTGCACTCCTGGTACTGCCCATAATTAATTCTCTGTCCCAACATGATCAAACGTTGGGCAAGATGCTGTCCCCAGCACGCCCTGCTCGTCAGTGCCAGCTCTATGGAGAGGGAAGGCAGCTTGACTCTAAAATTTTTAACAATATTTAATCGTGTACCATACTATCAATAGGACTGGATACGAAAGGAAACTATCTCCAGCAGCAAAATAGGACCAATCTCATGAGCTTCCCACAACCTGCTGAAGTTACAGTGAAATTTCAGGTATCTTGCTAAAACCCCCACCAGAAACCCACAAAGGAACCAAGCCAGACCATAATGGCACACTCTGCCTAGAGCACATTACTGAAAATTAAAAAAGAGTTACATATTTATGTCCCCGGAAAGCACATCTTGACAGCTTGTAATGGAATGATACAACACTCCCTGCTAGGCAGAGATTTACAGAACTGTGCTAATTAGGAACATTTGTCAATACCTGGCATTTCCCTACACCCACTGTCAAAAACCAGCTTATGCCCCTTGCTAACGCAGGAAAGAGCTTAGATGGAGTAAGATGTGGTTAATGAGATTAACCAAACATGGAGAGCAAGTGACACACCCAGCAGGAAAAGCCATATATTGGACTACAGCATAGAAGCTTATCAGCCCACAGATTCTTTGTAAATATTAACAACCCGATGAGGACAGGACTTCAGACAACTCTTAACTGACTAAAGCAAGGGCAGGTGTGTCTGCCTCTGCTGAACTGTGTTTATAACACGTTATAAGGTACAAATTTATCACTAGGGAAAGTGCTTTGTATAACGACTTTGTTCTTGGAGCCTCTTGACCTCACACAAATACTTTCTCTTGTGTTGCTATAGGATCATTGGAATAAGTCACTTCTGGGTTCTCCTGAATGTCATGATCTTATGTTCAGTTAATTCTTGAAATGAATTTTAGGCATAGCACAGGTAGAATTTAAGAGTGGCCTTGCCTTTAGAAAATGCCCATCAGCCTCTCAAAATTAACCTGAACGTTACTTCATGGACACCTAAATATCAGCAAATTTGAGAATTACATATGAGATTCAAGGAAATGTGCAGCTGCACAGCAAAAGGATGATACACTATTATACTACATCATGAAGATGATTCAAAACATTTCCATTAGGATTGGTCACCTCATTCTCTTCAAGATATTTACTGCTAGCAAAATAAGTACTCCAAAACAGCACACAAGTAGAGCAGGTGGTTGAAAGCTTGACAGTCAAGGGTTTCAGAGGGTCAGATTATTCAGCAGATGCCAGTAACAGCCCTATTTATTTAGAATGACCACCAAATACCTTTGCATCAAATTGTACAAGACCATCCTCTGCTGCTGCCCGCACCCCAGCCTGGTCCTAAAGTGACTTTCTCAAGAAACCAGACTCAGGGAAACATCACCAAGGTCTCCAAGGTGCTCCCATTCCTTACACTCATGGATGAGAACCAGCAGCATGGACCATCCCATTGTAGCTGGGCTGCTTCAGCAACAGGTGCCTGTTCTGTAGGCTTTGGGTTTGTTGTAAAATAAAGAGCCACGGCAACCTCAGGCTCCCTGGAGGCTGCTCTCCCCTTGGAGACACCACCATGAACAGGTGTGAGGAGCAAGCAGTGAGGCAGTGGAGAGGAAAAAAAATGAGCAGGGTTAAAAGTGCAGGAGAAAAAAGAGGGGGAAGGAAGAGAGAGCAGGGGAGGTACAGGGAGAGACGATGGATTTAGCAGCTTTTGAGTATGCCAGAGCAGCAGGGTCTTGGCAGCAGGATTTTGAAATGTGCTCTCCCACAAATCCTCTTTTGTGACAAATGCCAGACGTTTCCCATCATTTCCCAACCTTT
Source organism: Cettia cetti (assembly GCA_013401135.1). Classification (NCBI taxonomy): domain Eukaryota; kingdom Metazoa; phylum Chordata; class Aves; order Passeriformes; family Sylviidae; genus Cettia; species Cettia cetti. The sequence continues at coordinate 61,374 of VZUI01003881.1, forward strand.
CAGTTTCTGGTCTGCTGACACACTCGAGAAAGTTATTTCTCTATTGAAGGGAGCCCAGGATGTGGAAAGGCCATGAACAAGGGGCTCCCCTTGGTACAGGACCACCAGAGCCCGACCTTCCCTGCAGCCAGTGGGAGCTTTGCCAGGGGCAGGGCTGCAGAGGCTGCACTTGAATGGCAGATAGCAGCCGCCTGCTCAGAGAGGTATTTGAAGGGGCATTTAAGAGCCTTCCAAGCCCATCTGTGAAAAGGACCCTGATAAGCAGTGCAGATGGCTTTTTCAGCCCCACTTGTTGGATATTTAGGCTGTGGCTATGATGTGGGTTCCCACCTTGTGCAGCTTTAGTTTCACAGCTCGAGGGGGACCTGCACCAAACAAAAGTGTGGCTGGGACTGGACAGCAAATCCCACACTCAGACCAGAGCCTCAGGCTCCCAGGCCTGACCTTCAGCTCCAGCCCTGTTCCCTGAGCCAAATTTCTCTGCTTCCCAAGCACTGTCCAACTCCTGGCAGAGCAGCAGCACCTGAGGATCTGCTGGGGTTTGGTGACCCCATACATTGACTTTTGAAAGATGGGCCAAGAGCACCACGGAAAATGCAACATTTCTCCAGTCAGCTGCATGCACACACCTCCCTACATGAGGACATGGTGAGCAGACAGAGGGGAACAGGAGCTGCTCCCAGAGCCACCCTGGCAGGTGAGGCAGAGCTACAACTTCCAGACAAGGAACAGGGTGCCAAGGAAGCAGCTCTTCATGACTAAGGAAAATCTGTGACCTGGAGCTGCCCTATATCCTCAGGTCTTCTTTTACAGCTCTTGATGTGAAATGAGAATATTCTGAAGACAAACCCTCTTGGTCCTTGGACTACCACCTACAGTGGGTGGTGGATCCCATCCCACAGACCTGCCATGGCATATCCATATTTAAAGAACTGCTTGCTCATACCCACAGCACATGCCAGCAGTGCTCCCCTAACAGACCAGACAAAAGCAGAATGGCTCTGCTTTACCTGGGGATTTACTGCCAAGCAAAAGATGGATATTCACAGCTGATAAAATGCTTGAAGGATCCCAAGCCCTCCCTAGAAACAACAGACTGTTATTTCTAACATTCACCCTTTCTTCCTGTTCACACAAAGGTCAGCTTAGCCATATTAGTTGTGGGTTTTTAGCATGTCTGAGTACAGTAGCAAAGTTTAAAGCTTGTTATCACAGCCTGGCTGATACAGAGATACATGGAACCACAAGAAAAATAAAGTGTCCAAATAACGATAAAGACCTGACAAATCTGCAAAAGCAAAAAAAGCTGAGGTTGAAAAGCTGTCGTTCCATTTCCTCAAAGCACAAAATAGAAGATAGATCTCAGCCACCATGGGAAGGACAAGCAAAAGATTTACTTCTGCTTTTCTAGAGTGAGGATGTTGTCAGGAATCAGACCAGAGCCCAGACTCCTGCTCACAGCTGAGGGTGCAAGACTGGAAAGAAAAACCCCTGTAGACCTGACAAAGTTTTTCAGATATTCAAAAGGGAGGTGAATACATTACAATGCAAAACCCATGAAATGTGGTTTTTACAAGAGGAAAAAGCTGTGTGTTTTAATGCTGAACCTGTACTTAAGGGAATTTCTAGGGCCAAGGGGAAAGCATCTTTTCCCTGTGGCTGTGGGCATCATGGTGCTACCCCATGTGACAGCTTCTCCCCAGCATGGGAGACAAGCTGGGGATGCTGAATTTCCTGGCTTGCCTTGTCTCTCATCTGTTTTGGATGCAGAGCACACACAAAAGACCTCTCTAGGTGGCTGGGTTGTACACACTCTAGCTCTGCTCTCTGAGCTAAAAATAATTAAAGAAAGAAGAAAAACCAAAGAAAAGAAAGTACTGTGGAGTGACTATTAAAGAGGACAAAACACAGTAACCCCTTTCCTGCCTCTCTGGAAACTGTACAAACATCATGCATACGAAATCTAAAAATCACTGTTCCTTACCAAACTGTCATAATTATGTGTGAATATTGAGTTACACTGCTATATGCAAGTAATAAATCCCATGAGATCAGGTTATTAAATTACTGCAAATATCCTTTTTTTCCCCCCTTCATCTAATCCTTTTTGCTCATTTCCACCCACAGCACTTCCATCTAATTAATTTGCTACATAATAAGCATTCTATACAAATTCTCTGAGAGTCCTTACAGAACTGCTTTAAAATAGGGAATTGCAAAAAACCATTACAATTACATCATTGCAGACTGTAAATGCTTTAGTCTGCCATGAACTGGATGAATCTACAAGTAGCACCAGTGGAAAAAACCCTGGGTTGTCTATCCAAGAAATGGCATCTTAAGTACTTTTTCTTTGTATTTGCACCTGGCTTACATGAAAAATAAAACACCAGGAGAAAACAATGTTTTCATCTCATAATTGCTGCCTCAGTGCTCAGGGAGATGGAGCTCAGCAGTCCCCTGCCTGGCTCCCCTCTGCCTGCTGCCTTCCCTCAGCTCCTGTTCCTCATGGCAAACCTGCAGGGATTCACCAAGGAAAGTAAAATTTTCACCCTGCTAGAGAAAAATTACTGCAGTCTTCAACCAGCTTTCTTTGAAGAGGGCATAAAATTCAATTAAGCTCTTGGGAAAGTGGGTATCTGATACCTGTCAGTAGGGGCTTCATCATCGTTGTATGAAATAGATACAAAACATGACTTTCCCTAAACTTGCTTACTTACTACCTTGGTTCATCAGATGTTCCCAAATAAACTGAAATAAATAATCAACCCCCTTAACCAACAGGCACTGAGTAAGCAGATCTTTGCTCATCTTGTCCTGAATTAGCTGTTTATTGAAAAAGAGGGAGCTGAGGAAAGCACAGAGCTGGGTTTGACCGAGAGAGTTAATGGTTCAGAGCCAGTGCCTCACCAGGTATTTAAAGAAAAAGTGCTGGAAGTCACAGCTGAAAGGCAAAACACACAATGAGTCACTTGACAAACAAGGGCCAGGAGCACAAGGGGCACAAGGCAGTGCCAGTGCTGAGCACTGATTTACAGCCAGGCAGACACAGCCCAGGGAGCTGGGGGCAGCCTGGAAAAAGGCTGAGGCTATCAGTGCATGGGCATTTAAAAAGTGCACTTGCATGGAAAAGAGCATCAGAAACTAAATTACAGTGCTGCTGCAAACACCAGATGGATGTTCTGAGAATGAATCCTCTGGTGAGCCACCAGCTCTTTCGTGTCACCCACTGACACAGGTGTGAGGAAATACCTGGGGCTGAAACAGGATCCAGACTGGGCTCTGCTCTGTGGCTGATAGATGAGATGTCCCCAAAATTGTCTTCCTGCTCCAACCCCAGTCCTGGGTGTGGCCACACCTGGAATTCTGGTCACATGAGCCTGGCAAAATTCCCAGAAACAGGCTGGACAAGCCACCTCCAACAGACCTCAGGTGTGTCCTGTTCCTGAGGGTACCTTAATCTTGGGGTTAGCAGTAGAGTGAGCAGGTGCTTTGCTATCAGACAATTATTAACTTCTTTCCCACAGCTATTTTCTAACACTGCCCAAATTATCTTTCCCACATTCTTTTCTACCAAGAGATCTTCCAGTTTGCCTGGCAAAATAATCAGCTTCCCAACGAAACACTATCCAAAAATCTCACTCTGAGCACTCACTCTTAAATAAGAGCAAATTGTTAATACTACTCTCTGCTAGATACTAGTAGATCAAGAGTACTACTTGATTACTATTAGATTAGTACTACTAAGACTACTAGATCAAGAACTTCACCTCTTTTCCAAGCAGAATTTTAAAATTCAGGAGTTTCTGAACCAATTACTCCATAGCCCCAGTTGCAGGGCAATCTCTCACCCAAACCTTTCCCTTTTACAAGCTGCCCTTATCAGCCCCATAACGATAAACCCCGGTGCCTTGCACATGTCAGCTATCAGGAATTCATTATTTTGTCTGTGTTATGTTATACCAGTCGGGAGTTATCTTTGCAGCCCACAGGCCAGAATCAAAAACCAATGTGTCAGCTATTTAAAGAAAATAGAAGTCCTCCTCCAGCAATTTAATTAACTTCCAGGGAGCATGGCTGGGTTTCAGTCCTGGAAATGGTACTGGGGAAAACACAGTCCAAGATTATCAGTCAGAAAATAAACTTTTTTTTTTTTTTTCCCCAAGTTACTTTCCTTATATAGTGCCTGTAGTTAATCTGAACTTGATAAACATTTTTCCAATGCTAGGACAGCGTTTAGGACTTCTTAGTTAAAACCTGTCTCTCCCATAAAGCTACAAAGGCAAATAAAAGTATGTAATATTTTACAGCATTTTTGAGGGCAGATGCTTAATTTGTAAACTAAATACAGCTAAATCATTCATTTCCCAAGGAAGCCAGACTTTATATGCTGCATATTTAAAAGATGAATAATTAACAGACTGCCAAAACATTGTTTCTTTAAAATTCAAATAAAATTCCTAAAATAAACAGAATATGTATGTTTTCCCCAAAAACTGAGCCATGCCAGAAGCTGCAATTTGAATCACATTCTCTCTCTAAAACCTTTGCATAGAGTTTAAAAACCAAGCTTTCATAAAACCAGGCTTGCAGATTTTTCTGTTTCATTTGCAAATAGGAGAGCATAGAAACAACTCACGCCGAGTTTCAAAACTCCAATCAGTGACTAATGCTTGCTTGGGGTTCCTGTTGCAGGAGCTGGGTGAAAAGTGCTGGGAACTCAGCTTAAACAGAGGAGCAGTCAACTGGAAGCCACGGGTGAGTCGTGAAAAGCAAACATGAGGCAGCGTTACATCCTTCCTCTTGAGCAAAGCGTGCACAGCAAGGCAGAGGGGCAGGAATCTGCAGCATCCCAGCCCTCCTGGGGACAGCAGAGCTGCAGGACTGTCCTGCTCTGCTCAGGGCAGCCCTGACACCACCCCAGGTAGGGGGGGAGAGGGATGGCTCACTGAGCATCCCTGTGACATCCTCTTCACCACACACGGCAGGGAATTATCTTGGCCAGGATCAGCAGTTGGGTAAACAGGAAAAGGAAATGGGTACATGGTGAGCTACACCAGCCCTGGTGTGCTGCCACCTCTGTTCCTCACCCCTCCTGTGTCCCAAAGCCAGTCTAGGCTGCCCTTGAGAATCTGGAGGTGTCTAAATCAGGACACGCTGCAGGTGCAATTTTGAAGCACGCACGTCAAGTTTTATAAAGATGTCTTCAAAACCAGGGTCCTCTCTAAGTGGGATGTGGGTGTTTCACCTCACATAAAGTCTCTTCCTGAATAATAAGGCATAAACTAAATGATCTTTAAGGTCCCTTCCAACCCAAACCACTCTGTGAAACCCCTGTCCTGTAGGAACCCAGCTCAGGACCTTGGGGTCCTACTCCAAAGCACATACAAGGACCAAACCCCAAGTCCCTGGTATTCCCATGCTGCCAGTGCTACCAGACTGCAAAGCCCCTCCAGAGCGACCTTTGTGGTGCAGAAATCAAAAGTTTTTTACTTTCTCCAAGCACCCACGTGTCAGGTTCACTCACTGAAAAGAAACAGATTTCCAAGGAATGCGCTCACCCACTCAGCATGGGGCAGGGGAGGGTGTTTCTCAGGAGGCTGCTGCTGCTCCCTGCCATCAGGGTGTTATCTGAGAATTTGAGCAGGGGATTGGGAAAGAGGTTCCTGTGGAACCCCAGGAGCCTGAGCATTCGGGCCCTGGTACGGAGCTGACGTCAGTGGGAACTCTACATGCTGACCCCACGACAGGATGTGTCCCCATGGAAAAGCTGCCTATGGGATGTGTGTGAAAAATCAGACAGGAAGAGATCCCCAGCATTGCCTGGACTGGCCCAATCCTCACTTCCACAGAGATAATCTCCAGGACTTCAGGCAATTCCTGTATTTACCTGCGTTCATTCAGCACTAATCCAGTATCAAAGACATCAACCTGCACATTCTCACGGAAGCACAGGTGGTGCAAGAGCCACATTCCAGGAGGTGATTCAAAGCAGAATGTCCCAATGACAGCGAGCAGAGAACACACCAAACTCAAGCCACTGCTGCAGGGAGGCAAATCCCAGTGCACAGGAGCAAGCTGTGCAGCAGAGGCCAGTCCTTCAGTATCATCGTTAAGATATGCTGGTAATTAAGCCAGCGCTTTATCAGCACTAGCCCAAAGGACCACTTGTGATATGTGACATGAAATTCCTTCACTCCTGGTGTGCTCACTGGGCCTGGGACAGCTGGCTGTGTTCATTTGCTATGGGGGCATAACATATGCTGAGTTTAACAGAAGAAACAATTGCTGCAGCTATTTCCATGCAGCTCTTAGGGGAAGAGCTGCACGTGGAAATCACTCTTGTAGCAGAGTGCTCTTCCCCACAATTTTCTTGAAATACTTCTGAAGGTAACCATGGACAATCCATTCCTTGCAACGTGTCCAGGGAACCATGGAAAACAACCAGACACAGTTCTTGGGCTCGTGAAGCCATACTTACAAACCTATTTATGGCAAATGATAAGGAGGTAGTGTTAAGTTTAAACCACATAAGGGAGCTTTTCACCACTAAGGTGGTTTTTAACATTAACCCCTGCTCCTGAGAATCAAGAAAATTGTGCCACCAGTTGCTGTAGCTTAACAAGTTACTTATTGTGGAGTCAGCAGTGATTTTCTGGTTATCTGAGACTAAACTGAGCTAAGCTTAGGGTGTCCCTGTAGAGATCAAGCAAGATAAGGGGTCTTTCTAGAGAAAAATGCAGCATACTACAGGTATAAGCAATATACTGGGGGTCACAAAGCAGGTCTACAGCATGAACAGGAACAGAAATGCTCTGCACAGCCAGCCCACCAAGCTGATGAAAGACCTCTCTTTTTCCCTGCAGGTGTGACAGCATGCCAACAAACAGGAGGAGGTTGGATGGACTTCACAGAGCGTGTCCTTCGGCAGAGAAGGGACAGGCCTTTGAAAGGAAGGGGTCTGGGGATTGGCACTGCCATTTTCTTGACAACTGCCTCCTCAAGGGAAAGCAGAGTCACTCTGGCACTCAAATGTTCCCTGCATTTGGGCAGACAGGTCTGCACTGAGCGCTCTCCAAAGCTGTTGTAGCTAAAGCATAAAACACACCTCTCCTCCAGCAAGGAGTAAAATATTAACGAGACCAAAGCCAACCTCCCCAATCTCTATTTGCTTAGTGAGCTGTTTCTAATGGAAGGTCTTTCCCCGTGGCTCCAGCAGGACCGGGTGTGACCCTGCCTGCTCCCCACAGACCCTCATCACAACCAGAGCTGGGAAAGAAGCACCTCCAAGGGGAAGCCAGCCTTGATGGTGCAGCTTTAAACAGCTCAAGCAGAGCAAAGGGGTCACACATCAGCCACAGCACAACTGTTGGGTCAAGTGTGTGCAGGGAGAGGCCCCGGGGCAGCTGCAGGAGAACACGGCTCATTGATCCCCGGGGCAGCTGCCGGTCCCTGCACGGGCAGGGCTGTGGGCAAGGTCACCCACACGGCCCCAAACACACGTCTGCAGAAGCAACAGGCAGTGGTTTGCCTGGGAGAAGTTTGGCAAAGCACGGGATTTCCGTCAGAGAAGTGTGGGAGCTTTCCCCTTCTCCCAGTGCGGCACCCACGTTTGGGAGGGGAGCAAAATGTGGTGGCCTGAAACTCTGTTTTGACTCAGAGCTTGCTCACAAAAGGCATTACTCACCCTGCAGACTCAGATTTTATCCACCCCAGCAGCACTTTTCACTTTCCTTGGGCACTGCTCTCAGTCAGACTTTACCCCCATTTGTGATTGTTTGCAGTACAATGCCAACACAGAAAAACACATCCATCAAGCACACCAGTATTAGAAAGGAAAATGTTATTACCTGGAATAGTCCCCTTTAGCTTCCTACAATTGAAAAACAGTGACAGAATTAAAACATGATCTCTTCAAAACCCTCGATTTTCCCAGCATTGTTCAGTTCCCCACTCCCACAGCTCTGCAGGCAGATCCTGACCCTCTCCACACTCCCTGCAAAACACAGAGCCTGCCTGCATGTGCTCAAGAGCTGGACTTGGCCCCTCGTGCTCCCAGCTGTAGATAATCCACCTACAGCACAAATAAAACCGCTTCCAAAACGGAGATGAATTTCACATTGCAAATCAAATGTCGCTTTCACTGCACAAGAAGTGAAATACAATTCTCCCTCCTCTCTCATCCAGGCAGAGGCTGGCTGTACAGTCAGGTCAGCAGTTGGGAGGAATTGTGCTCACTCGAGATGAAAACAACTGTTCAGGCAGATCGAGCTGCTGCTGCAGCTTTGCCGTGGCACTTTGTCAATGACAGTGCAGTGGGGGAAACCCTCCAATTTTTTAATGGTAGAATTTTATTTCATAGAAAGTTCTAAATAACTGGATTTAAGTCTCAGTAGAACAAAACTAGATTAATGAGAGGGGAAAGTGACATTGTGTATTTCATTATAACAGAGGTATCAAAACCATATGCTGGAAAAGAAGATTCACAGGCATAATATAGCTGATTTAGCTACAATATTTACACTCTTCTTCCCAGATCTCCGGAATGTATTTAAATTAGGGCAAATGATAAATTGAATGGAATTCTGCCCAGATAAACGATTTCCCTTGATTAGCTTTTACTCTTTCAATTCAAAACTCCTCAAACAAATATTTCCCTTACTCGCCTATGAGAAAAATAACTCCGATGTGTTCCAGCTTCCCCTCCGATCCCCCCCCAGCCGCGGAAACCATAAACAACCCTGCGGGGGCTTGTCCGCATGGAGCGGGGGAAAAACACCGGGAAGGGGAAAGCCGCGGGGAGACACTCACCTGGAGCACCAGGGCGGCCAACTTGAAGACGGTCTCGCTGTCCACCTCGATGTGCCCCTGTTCCGAGAGAGCAGAGCGTGAGCCGGGCGCGCCCGGGCCGCCCGCGGGGAGGGAGGATGGAGGATGGAGGGAGGGGGCACGGGCAGAGGCGGTGCCGGCTCTCGCTGCCGGAGCGGAGCTCCCCGCCCCGTGTCCCCCCGCTGCCACCGCCGCACAGCTCGTCCTCCCCACGCCGAGCCCTGCTTTCCTCACAAACCCCGCTCTCGCTGCGTTTCGGGGATGCTGCTCCGCGGTACCCCCCGGGACGCGGATCCCGCAGGCTGCCAGCCTGTGCCATGCGGCAAGGAAGGGATTGGAATGGCTCCGAGCACTCCCCCTCCTCAGGGCGAGGTGCGCAGGTCTGGTTTGGGCTCGAATCACAGACTGGTTGGGTTTGGGACTTTGACAAACATCTGGTTGCAAGCCCCCTGCCCTGGCCAGAACACCTTCCATCAGACCGGGCTGCTCCAAGCCCTGACCAGCCTGGCATTCAACACTTGCAGGGATGGGGCATGGCAGGTACATGGCTGGATGGCACCCAGGAGCACGGAGCAGCTCGACAAGTATCTGTATTTTTGACAAGACCTAAACCCCTGACACGATCTACAAACAGGTATTTCCCAGCTCATTTCTGTGCTCTCCAGAGCACTGAAGCTGAGCTTGGGTGCATCTCTCCACTGGGATAGCCCTGTCTCAGCCAAGAGAAAACCAAGGAATTACATCCATCTCTCAGTAAAGTTTTACAGCTTACAGTTTTAGGACGTTCCTTGTTTGTTGTGATTGTGGTACACAGCCCCCTGATGCTAAAGCAGTCACACTGATCCATCTCAAGGACAGCATAACTGAGTCCTTTGTCCTGCTCGGTCTGCATCCTACAGCCTTCACTTCTTCCAACCCCACTGGAGCTCTAGAGCAATGTTCAGAACTGCATGGACCCCATGCTGGAAATCTCCTGTGCCCTGAGCCCACTCCAAACCCAGCCCTGTCCCAACATCACTGAGTACTCAGAGAACTCTACAGGTGCCAAAGCATCAAAACTACATGAGGATCATTTTTTTTTTTTCCTCCTGCTTACAAGCTTAAGTACAAACTTGCCAGGTTAGTTTCTTACCAGGAAAACCCCTGGCCTTGGTTCTCTGGGACCAGCAGTGACACGGGAAGAGTAAAGCAGATGCACTGACAGTTGCACTCTTTACTCCTCCTGTGCCCTGCAAACAGTGGGTAAAGCACAAAACTGAGCCTATGAAGCAGCCCAGGAACACAGATTTTTCTTGTTGACCTTCTGCAAATGGAAACAGCGGACATGATGCCTGCCTCATGTCACTGGGATCCCAACACATGCTTAGGCCCCAGGATCTGTTGGCTGAATGAGGAGACAAAGCAGACTGAAAGCTGAAAGAATGCCAAAACCAGGGCAGCAGGGAGATCTACAGAATCATGTACAGATACAGGGAAATGACATCTTGAAATATATTAGGGCACATCTGGAGCTGAGCTAATTTACCACAGCTGCAGGTCTGGCCCACAGAGACTGAATTCAAAAGTGAACAAACAAATAATTCAATTTTCATGGAAAGGAAGTTTTTTTGCCAGCTTTGTCAATAAAACATTCCAGCAGCAGCACTCCCCCAGGCTTCTCTGACAGGCAGACCAAGAGGAATTTCCCCTTCCCAACAGGTGTGGCACCAGCTATGCAGGAGTAGCCTCCAAAGCATTCCCAGACATATTTTATTAGAAGAAGAGGAGGGGTGCATCACAAGTTAAGAGAAAAAAAATAGCTTGAAGTGCATCCTTCCTTCAGATCTCTTTCATGTTGGTGCTTAAGAATAGAGGCAAGATTGCAGCCCAGAAGCTCTTCACCTAGGTGCAATTTTAAGGCACTTTGTTACTTCCAGGTCTGTATCAGGTTAGTCTTTGTCATGCACATCTCAGCTGGCTTTTTGAAAGCTTAAATTGCTTCTGCCCAAGCAACCTCTGATGGCAGCTGTGGTGGTGAGAGGATTTGGGGAGGTCAGGTCACCCCAGCACCACGGTGTCCTGCACCAGCAGGCACAGAGCTCAGACATGAGGAAATGCCATCGCAGGGAACCTCAGCTCAGCAGGAAAGGTGAGATCTGGCTCAGCAAAGCCGTCCCTGGATCACGAAATCAGGGAGAACAGGGACAGGAGGGGCCTTAAAAGCTCATCAAGACCACTGCCCTGCCCCAAGGCAGAATCAACAACAGGCGGCTCATCGCCTTTTAAGCCTACAAGAAACTCAGGGAGATTTAACTCTCCAAAGCCCTCTCGATTTATTGCTGGCTCCCAGATAAGCTCTGCAGCACTCCATGAGCTGCTGCTGCAGCCTCTGCTGACCCACAGCAAGAGCTGCTGCTGGCTTTACAGGGGTGATTGGGACTTAATAACCAAGCACCTCCTCACTTTTCATCTTCAAAGCACCTCACAGCCATTAACTAATTAGCAAGAGTAATTACAAGGCTTTTTCTTCTGTGTTTATTTGCTTTTTCCTAGGTACTGGCCTTAAGAGACTCTGGTCACTTTATTGGCTGCTATGGCATGGCCACAAGTGTTAACAGTGATCCCATAAACCACCTCATTTAGGGTTTCAGGAGACCAAAGAGAGCATGAAGGGGGGACTGACTTCTCCAAGTGATGAACTTTCAGTCTTTGCTTTCAGAGTGAGGGATTTGCTGTGCCAGTGCCCTCAAAGCATTTGCTTAGAAGCTGTAAAGTGAACAGGTAAGAGGGTCCTCCCTAACTTGTCCTCTTGAAGATGTTGCAGGTGTCTTGACCAAGAGAAGGGGACAAACAGAGGACCCCCAGGAGCAGGGCTGCCACCATGTCACCCCAGCTACTGCAAACCTCAGAACAGGGTGGCCCAGCCCTAGTTATTATCCTGTGCCACCACACAGTAACAGTGGCAGGAGACTGGGGCCACTCTAAGCAAGGCTCAGGAGAAAAAAACCCAAAAAACCAACCAACCCAAAAAACAACCCACCCTTCAAAGGGACTAAAAGCCACAGAAAAAAAGGTGCAGAAAAGTGAAGGCACTGCCCTGAAGTCCTGCAGTAGCTAAGTAGCAGAGCAAAGATTTGAAGCAAAGGATGCCAAAGCCCAGCTCAGCCTGTATTTGACAGACTAATGCTCTCCAAGTGACAGTGCCTTGGACAATTCCCTCTGAGCCTGGAAGTGTTTTTCATCATAATATAACATTATTTGCCATCTGGCTCCCCAATTGGCCATTGCTGTAATGTAATCCAGCTCTGCCCTGGGCTGTCATGGAGTCTGGACAGCCCTTGGCTTGACATAAATCCAGACAGTGATATGTGTCGTTCTGGAGTGCAGGACCATGACTCTTCCCACTCACTCAGGCAATATTTTGATTTTATAATCATCCTTCAGCCTGGAGGTTGGCAGATGGGGTTTCTGTTCTAGTATTGCTTTATCAGCAAGGTCAGATTTCAAAAATAGATGAGGAAAATGACTGTAAGAAGATTAATTTGCAATGCCTGCCATCACCAGGGTAATTCAAGCAGAGACTTCAGTGAGCAGTTGGGGGGCCCTGAGAGCCAGGGCAGGCAGTGCTCCCACGGCCACGTGCTGAAGATGAAGGTGGAAGATTTTCCTAGATTTATCCCAAGAGGGAACAAGGTCACCAGCATGAGGTTAAGTAGATGTATGTCATTCAAATAATGGAATTTGAGTCTTCTACATTTGAGATGTAAATGAGTTTAAACAGACTGGTGACTGCAGCTCCAGGGAGGGGGTGAAACTGATATTTTTCAATTAGAGTTTGCACAGGGGCCGATCATTTTAACCAGTGAGATAGATTCAGCCAAAAGACCACTGGCTTATCTGAACACTGCACTTGGTCCAGTGGATTCAGGTGGTGGCTTTTCTCATCCTGATAAACATCAGGGTAATAAAAGGCTGCAGCAGGTGTCCAAACCGGTTGGCAATTACTGTAGAGCAGGAGTAGGTCATTATTCTCAGCAGCTGGTAAAGACCATCTCAACCTTCAGTGCCCATGGGCAGAATTTAGCACCCAGTTCAGATAGGAGCTCAAGTTTTGCTGCACAGGCAAACTTAGAATGTGATAAAAATCACAAGCTCGGTCATGAATAGAGCAGTGAACCCTCATTAGACACAGCAACAACACTAGAATTTACTGCCATAGAGATACAAGTCTGAAATCCTGATGAAAACTCAGATCAAGAGTGATGATAGTCAGATGAGCATTAACTGTGTTAAGCAAATCTTTAGGCCGTAAACTCAGATTAAAGCAGATTAAAAAAAAAAAAAATAAGCACACACAGGAACTGTCATGTTTAACTCTTCAGAGCCAGAGCAAGAAGTGAAAGCAGACCCGGTTTGTTCAAACCACATGTAACCTCCAGAGGTTAAAGGCTGGCAACAAAACCATTTCACCTGAAGATTTGAGAATTGAGATACCAACACACTTGTTCCCTCAAACTAATTCCTTAAAAATTTTTATTAGCCAAAGACACCCCCCCAAAAATGCACACACTATGATTGAATAGCCTCGAGACAGCCACAAGATTGAATATAATTACCAGTGATTACCGAAAGGTGATTTTAAAAAAGCTGAAAGAAGGGTGCAATTAGTCAGAGGGAAAGAAAGGACCCAAACGTCTACAAGACATTCAAACCCAGGCAGGCAATTAGCTGGGTGTGGACCCAGCACGAGTGAAGAGAGCAGTGCCAGCACCCTGTGCCCTTATCCAGCACCCAGGTGACATCCCACCAGGGATGCAGTGTCCCTGCCCTGTGTCCTGGCAGCCACAGAGAAGGGCTGGCAGGTCCCAGCAGTGCAGAAAGCTGGACAGCTTTTCGGTGTTTGAGCCTTTTTTTGACAGGCTGGGGAGGGCAGTGGGTGTTGGCCACAACCTGTTACACCACACAAGCTGTGCAGGTGGAACTAGGTCAGGCAGATCCTGTGGCTGGCCCTGTCGGAGTGGCTGTGCTGGGTAATTAATTACTGCACAGAGACAAACACTGGCAGCACATGGATCACCTCCAGCTTGAAACTGCCTGTCCCAATTACCAGCATTCACACCTACGGCTCAGCCCTGGTGCTGTCACCTGCTGTTCACACTGCCCTGCAAGGACTGGAGGCACCATCCCACTCCCTGATGGGCCAGGGTTTGCTGAGCACCTTAGCTGGGACTCAATTCCCAAGGACAGAAACTCTGAGCAGAGAAAAAGCACAGCAAAGCAAGTGTGTGCCTCCAACACCTCAGGGAGGTAAAGCAAAGCACAAAAGCAGCAGAATATGAGCTGCTATAGGAGCAAAGTCTGCTCCTCCTGACCTTCCTCAGAGGAGCACTTGAGACTGCCACTTGTGCTGCATCTCCCCCATGGGGCCCTGCAGCCTGGGCGGCTCAGAAGGCCTCCCAGCTGCTCCACAGCATTCAGATGGTCCAGGAAATCTTCCTTTTCATGCATAGAGCCCCACAGCCCTTCATACTGGGCACAAGGGAGCACAGCCTGAGACCAGACACAGCTCAGTGCATGTGCAGAGGCTGACACAGCCCTTCCCTGGCCAGACCTGCTGCTTCCCAGCTCAAGAATAAAAACTGTAAGGAGTAAGGAACAGCTTCAGGTTTCCCTGTTACACCCTTGATTTTGCTGTCTCTGCCAGCCACTCTCATCCACTTCCCTTTGCCTTTTGTGCCTCAGCCAACACGGAGATGAAATTCCAGGGACAGGAGCAGCTACTCTGAGACTCGCCTGCAGTGCCACAGGAACATGTTCACTGCTGCTCTTTTCTCATTATTAAAAGAGTAAAAGCAGAGAATGGGGGAAAGGCATAAAGACTTCCCTGGTTTGCAAGCCAGGGTACACAGCAAGTGCCATTAGCCTTAACATATAATCACAGCCTTTCTCTTTCCTACCCCACCATCACGGTGATACCCAACACACTCAACAGCAGAGCTGGCTGAGCTGTCACTGCACCTTTGCTCTGTGGCCAGGACATCAAAGGTGAGGGACTCTTCATGGCAATTAACCCAGTTGTTAGTCCCAGGAGGAGGTGACTCCATCGAGAGACCTGAGGTACAAAACTGTGGCTGCAAATCAACTGAATCTTCATATGCAATGGGCCAGCCCAGCTGGGACACAAGCTGCACTTCCCCAAGAGCCTCAGTGCCTGGGGCACCAGAACCCATCACAGCAGGACTTGGATGGACCTCAACACTCTCAGAGGAGGCCCTGGACTGTCCCCACACCAGGGCCAAGCCACCCCAAGGGCACCAGCACAGCCCCATGTGGGGTCTCGGGGGTAACGAGTGGGGGACCCCATGGAGATCTGCCAGACCACATCAGCCTGGGGCCCTGCCTCCCCCTCCTGTCAGGGTTTGTTCACAGGCACATCTTCACTCCATCCTCCTCATCTGCTGCCATGGAGGCTGGGCCGTGGAGGTGGCTGCCATGGCAGAACCCACAGGAGAGAACAGCCCTGGGCGAGCAAAAGGCCAACTGCTCCTGCTGGACCTCAACCTGGGCTTTACATGGGCTGTCTTGGGGAGCAGAACAGCCAATTCAGGCAATGGACAGAGGGTATTTAACAACCTTGGCTAGGATCAGACTACACCATGTTACAAGGCTACATGGGAACAATCCCCTCTCCCTTGAGGTGAGGGAGAATTAGGAAATATCCATTATAAAACTTTCGAGAGCTCTCTGATATATGACCACTTTGCTCCCCATGAGCTGGGAGCCAGCCAGACTTTATGCTCACACCAGGGGTCTCTTTCAGCAGCTCTTCTTGGTAAGCACTGGTCTCCAGGCTGCCAAGTGCTCACAAGCATTGCTGTTCATGGAGCTAGCACAGACTCCTCTGAAAACTTACATTTCCCTTAACTTTTCCCTTTTTTTTTTTTAAAGCAATTCTTACAAATCCTTGAAACAAATGAGAACTTAAATAAACCCCCCAACACCCAGAGATACAAAGGAAAAGGGGAACACAGCCAACTTGACCAAGATCTTAGTTTACAGAACATATTTTAAGGCCTGGCAAAGACTCAACCCTATGGCTGCAGAGCTATATGGAGGTTAGCCCTAATGCATAATAAACTTGACAGTGCTTTGCTAGCCAAATAGGGTGTTATTTTTCCAAACTTGGCCGTTTCAAAAGAAGAAAAGACTAATTTATCTTTCCAAATTTATCATCAGCATGTGCGTGACCAGTTCTGACCCACCTCCCCTGAAAGTATCCCAGCTATGGTCATGGGCTGTGCAATAACACAGTGAACACAGAGCTCCCTGTGCAAACACATCCAATCTGAGATGCCCATTTCACCTGGAACCAAGCACCAGGCTTCCACACCCCTAAATTCCAGCTGTACAGTAGGTTTCAGACAGCTATAAATCTTAACCTAGCTTCTAGAAGTCAATGAAGAAGGCTTTTAAACTGAAGTTGTCACCACTGAAGGTTTTCAGGCAGCGATACTCAAAGCCTTGGAAAAGAGAGGCAGGTAAGAAAATGAGAGCCCAGACGTACACAAAGCACTTCCAGCCTTTGCATTCTCCCAAAACACATGTGGATAAACGAGTTTTTAACCAAGTCACTGGAATGCTCTTCCACAGACCTGGATATATAATTATCACCAGCTCCCACCTCCTGCTCGGTGGTCCAAGCTGTTCCTGGCAATGGATGTGACTTCTCCAAGCTCCAAGAGCATGGATGCTGGAGAGCAGGAGCCAGGCAGCTGCTGGGACCACACAGGACTGAGAGGGCCTGGGACTGCAGCACCACACCAGGGGGAAAATGGGCAGCTTGGCACGAAGGGAGGGCAGGGTGAGAGCCTGGCAGCGTTTGCTGTCTCAGCTGGGTGCCAAGGTTTGTGCTGTGAGGGGGCACGGGGCACTCTGCAAGTGCCACAGCAAATGTTGTGTTCTGTTCATAGGCAAAGGAGGCTTCATAAAAGTAAAAGTGAGGTCTCAGCCCTCTTGTGCCTCAGGCAAAGGGGTCTCCTGCAGCTCCCCAGCTGCTCACAGGCAGAGGAAATTGCAGAGAACAGGTCACAGAGGATGCAGGAACCTGGCACGTGCCAGCAAAGGTCCCAGAGGCACAAAGGAGCTTTGGCTGTGAAGAAGAGCACAGAGGTGGAGGGGGAGTGGGTGGGGAGTAGAAAGAAAAATTTTTGGCAGCTGAGATTTTATTGTCTATCTTGTCCCTTCCTTGCCAAAATGTCTACAGAGATTGCAAAATGCACAAGCCCCAGATTCCTCCAAGTCCTGGCAGGGTAAAGCAGTGCCTGATTTGCAGAAAGGAGCAGAGAGATTTGCAAGAAGGAATGTGGGGTTGAAAGGTGAGGAAGAGAATCGTGGCTGTGCACTGCACAACACCAAGCAAGCCTTCACCCTTTTCAGAGCTGCCATTCAGGTTTTGATTTCATTATTTATTACTCATAATCATATTTTGTAATACGTTATGTAACTAAGAATATAGTAATATGCTATATTATTTACCCTCTAGTTTTATTTATTTATTTATTATTGCCCAGCAGCTCCAGCCTGACCCCAGAGGTGCTGGACTTCCTTAGGGGGATTCCATTCTCTCTGCTTAGATGCTGCCACTTTACAGGATTTCACACACAGACATCTCAAAGAATACTGTAAATTCATTTCTGATGCAGCCTCTGAACCTTGTAAGCCAAGGATAACTCCCCTCCACAGGAAGGGCTGGCACAGAGCTTTGCCCAAGCCTCTGTGTGCCTCTCCTGGTGTGTCCCCTGTGCCAGCAGGAGCACTGCCATGCCCATGGCACATGCAGGGCAGCATCAGCCTCTCCCCTCTCTGCTCAGGAAAACATCTCTGTCCTCTAGAGACAGGAGCCATGGGAGCACAGGTCCCCACACACTGCTGCTGTCAACACGTGCCAGCGCTCAGGAATGTCACAAGAGCACTCAAGCAATCAGGCATTTGCACCACCCTGGATTTGGGGTTCCCCCATGGGGAAAAGCTACAGTGAACACTTTGGAAACACCTTTGTGAAAGCAAAAAAACATGACTGACTTTCAAGCAGTCTTACCCACACAGGTCTTAGCACACCCCAGGCATTGCAGCATCTATCCCAAACCACATTCCTGGCCCACACAGAGCAGAGGCTTCATGCAGAGATCCAGGTCAGGATACTGCCCTGGCAGGGCATCCCTGGGCACGGGGGAGCTCTCACAGGCTGGGAGTGGGTTCCTGCTCTTGGACACACTGAGGGTTTCCCCACTCCAGGAATGCAGCAAGGAATGGAAAAGGTAATGGGGGAAAGGAAATTGAGTGGGGGAAAGGAAATTGGGGGGGGGGG
>VZUI01003885.1:0-18201 GCA_013401135.1 Cettia cetti
CTGGGCTGCAGGACCCTCCTGAGCTGCAGAACCTTCCTGGGCTGCAGGACCTTCCTGGGCTGCAGGACCCTCCTGGGCTGCAGAACCTTCCTGGGCTGCAGGACCCTCCTGGGCTGCAGGACCCTCCTGGGCTGCAGGACCCTCCTGGGCTGCAGAACCTTCCTGGGCTGCAGGACCCTCCTGGGCTGCAGAACCCTCCTGGGCTGTCCTGGTGGCCTGGCTGAGCGTGTGGGAGCAATCCAGGTGCCCACGTTTGCCCCCTTGTCTTGGCTGGGCAGAGGAGCTGCAGAGCTGGGTTTTGGGCTGGGTTATGGGAGCACAGTGGCAGTGGGGTGGCACAGGGCTCTGGGGCACTGGGTGGCCATGTCCAGGCTGCTGTGGTGGCTCTGGGGGACCTGAGGTCTCCACAGCCACATCCTTCACTCTCAGCCAGCACAGGGGGTTTCCTGCAGTGGTTCTTATCCCCTGTTACTGGAGGATTTCATGTTTTGGTTGAATCACAGATGAAAAGAAAGCAGGAAAAGGGCTGTTTTCCCACCCAGCCTACAAACTATAAACATGGAGCAATTCCATCTGGATGTGTCTGGGGTCAGACCTCTCCCCTCCCCATCCCAAAACCCAAACAGCTCCAGCAGATCTCCCTTTGTGTTGGCAGGAGGACCTGAAGATCTCCCACCATGCAGACAACACCTTGAAAAGCTTCTGCAAGTGGCAGAAGAGCATCAACGTGAAGGGAGACTCGCACCCCCTGCACCACGACGTCGCCGTGCTGCTCACCAGGTGTGCAGGTCTGGGGCTGTGGGTGCTGCTGTGCAGCTCAAACCTCACCTGGCTGCAGGTGGGGGCAGGCAGGGAAACATCCCCGTGGGAGCTGCTGGAATCTCCCTCTCCCTGCATGTGAGATCTCCCTCTCACACCTGCATGTGAGATCTGTAATGTGAAATCTGGGGATGTTTCCTGATGGCCAGAGCTGCTGTGGGAGGTGTCCCTGCCCATGGCAGGGGTTGGAATTAGATGATCTGTAGGATCCCTCCCAACCCAACCCATTCTGTGAGTCTGTGATTCTGTGGACTGAACTCAAATCTCAGGTTTAAACCTGGACACAGCTCCCAGTGGAGGTTTCCAAACCAGGTTTTCTCCGTGGCCCTGTTGCCAAGCCCCAAAAGGGCTGGATCCTCCCAGCAGCTGCATACAGGATTAACTCTCCTTTTTCCCTCAGAGGCTGGGCTTGGCAGAGGAGCCTCTGGGAAGCCCCTGACCTCCCACGGAGCTGGCAGGAATTCCTGCCTCTGGCCAAGTTTGTGTACCTTCCAGTCAAAGCCTGGTTGGAGGCTTTCAGGCTGCCCTGAGCTGGCTGTTGTGGTGGTTTGGGGGATGATTCACAGCCCACAGCAGCTTTTTCTTCTCTGGGAGGTTGCTTTGTAGCAGAAATGAGGCACTTCAGGCCTTGTGCTTCAGTGGAGCTGTTCTTCCTGGGTGGCTGGAAAACCACAGCACCTCTGGGATGTGCTTCCCCGTAGCATTGCTTGATTATCCCCAGCATCAGCTTTATTTATACAAGGGAATAAACGCAGCCAGGCTGGCCAGCAGCTCCCATTAATCAGGCTTAATCACGGGCTGGGGATGCTGGGAGGGGAAAGGGGAAAGGCAAGGTCAGAAATGTTTCCCCTGTGGAAGGATGTTGCACGGCTCCACTCTCACTCCTGTTTGGCCGCTGTCCGTGTGCCGGGTCCTGCCGCCTTCAACGCCCTCTCTGCTCTGTGTCTGTCTGTCTGTCTGTGTGTGCTCATCCCCGGGGCCAAGGAAGGACATCTGTGCTGCCATGAACAGGCCCTGTGAGACCTTGGGGCTGTCCCACGTGGCCGGGATGTGCCAACCCCACCGCAGCTGCAACATCAACGAGGACACGGGGCTGCCCCTCGCCTTCACCGTGGCCCACGAGCTCGGACACAGGTACCACCCTCCTCCTCCTCCTCCTGTTCCTCTGCGTGCACCCTGGGGCTGGAGAAGGCACGGGGGGAAGTTGGGAGATGGTTCCCAAGGGGTTCCTCACGGGTGCAAACACTCCCTTGCTCCCTGAGGGTTTCATGCCAGAGTTAAGTTTTGGGTTGTCCCAGGTTTACTGAGAACGACGTAATCCGAGGCAACCTGGAGAAATTGCACTTGAGTGTTGTCCTGGGGTGGTTTGGGAAGGTTTTGGAGCAGGGGCTGCCCACTGAGAAGTTTCACAGTAGGATCTGTCTGTAACATCAGCGACAGGATTTTGCTCGCCCCAGTCTCAGTTAAATTTCGACAAGGTCACTCCAATACTGCAGCTCCCAACAGACACCTGGGTGTGGGAGAACACCCACCAGCAGCAGCTGGCTGGATATTCCCGAGTTCTCAGTGGGGAAGCTGAAAAGAAAGCACAAAGGGACAAAGCTCAGGGCTGTGACAGCACGTCCCCAGGGCAGGTCCCTGTCCCGGGATCGCGCTGTGCCGGGAGCGGTGGCTGTGCTGCCTCTGGTGCTCGTGGCTCACCTCCCCTCCGGGGGCTGTGCTCTTACACAGTTTTGGGATTCAGCATGATGGAAGCAGCAATGACTGTGAGCCAGTTGGGAAAAGACCTTTCATCATGTCTCCACAGCTCCTGTATGACACGTCCCCACTCACCTGGTCCCGCTGCAGCCGCGAGTACATCACACGCTTCCTCGAGTGAGTGCTTCCTCCTCTTCTTCCTCTCTGGTGGGAGTGGGGGGTCAGGGCCCAGGCAGGGGGGGTGCTCTTATCTCTAAGAGTGTTGGGGGTCTTTGCCCAGAGCAGCTGTGGCTGCCCCTGGATCCCTGTGAGTGTCCAAGGCCCGGGCTTGGAGCAGCCTGGGACAGTGGAAGGTGTCCCTGCCCTGGCAGGGGTGGGATGAGATGGGCTTTAGGGTCCCTTCCCACCAAACCATTCCATGATTCCATGGATTACCTCACTCTGTGCTGTGAGGGGGGGTCAGGAGCTTTTGGGGGACACAGGGGCTGTGGTTGCACAGACAAAACCAGGGTGTTTTCCCTCATGCTCCCTGCAGGTTCTGCAGAATCTCTTCAGCTCTCTCTGCCTGACATGGGCAAACCAGACCCAGCCAAATTCTTCCCTGCCTTTGTTTATTTTTAGCACCCGTGGCTGATGTTTCAGCCTGTTGTTAGGAAGTTCTGAGCAGTTTGGTTTGTCAGCCAGGGGCTCTCACTGGAGGAACGTTTCCCCCTCTGGAAGCAGCGAGGAGCAGCGAGGGGAGAGCTGGGCCAGGGGCCGGTGTTCTGTGGCCGGGAGGCTGCTGAGGCCGGGCTCCAGCTCCCAAACCCCAGCCTGGGCCAGTGCAGGGGGATTCTTGCTGATTTATGGCTTTCAGAGGAACGGAGCTTTCCCCCATCCGCAGCGCTCTTGGCCCTCTGCTCTTAACCTCCACTTGGCAATGAAGAATTTCCTGCTCGTGATGACCCTGGGCTGCTGCCAGCTGTGGTGGGGGAGGCAGAGCAGCTGGAGGCTCCTCTGGTGGGGTTTTGGTCTCTTTGCTCCCCCAGAAGGAGCAGCTCTTCCCTGGGGTGTCTGTCACCGTGTGACGCCCCAGGAGCTGCTGTGTTGGGGTGCTGGCAGGAGAACAGGAGGCAGGGGGCCCGGGAATGGGATCCTGCTGACCTGGGGCTGCTGCACGTGCTTGGAACACGTTGGGAAAATCCACGCTCTCGGATGGTGGCTGTTATTATTTTACACAAGATAATTATTATCTCACCAGCCCTGCTGAATGCTGGAGAATCTGGAAGTGATTCCTGGCAGCAGCACTGGCTGCAGCTGGGGCTTCACTCAGGGGCATGAGGGGACTCTGGGAGAGGTCCTGGCCCTGCTGTGGCAGCAGTGTCCCCAAGGAAGGTGTCCCCTCGCTCAGGCCAGGGTAGGATGCTGGCACAGGGTGTTGGGATGCTCCGGGTGTGGAGGGACCCTTCAGTCTTTGCTCTACATCAGACAAACAGATTTTCAGCCTCTTTCCACAGTGCTGGGGCTCTTCTTCCATCCATCAGCCTCCTCTTGCCAGGCCCTGGGGCTTGCTGCCCTTCCCCTGCCCGTGCCACTCCTCTGCCAGCCCCACCAGCCCCGTGCCTCTGCAGCTGATTCCTCCCAAGCTCCAAGCTTTGCCTTTGTTTTTGTTCAGTTCTGTCCTGGCTTTTTTGGGCCCTTCCTCCAGTTCTCTGGGAGCTTTTGGAATTTTAATCCTGCTCTCAAATGTATCTGCAGATCCTCTCAGGCTGCTCACAGATGGGGATTTAATCATTGTTCCATCCACTCCATCCTCCAGCTTGTTAAGGAGCGGGCTGGAACAGGCAGAGCAGTGCAGGCCCCTGCATCTTTCCCTGTGGACTGGGATTTACTGCACATCCCTGGAAGCCAGAGGGAAACTCAGGCCAATTTCTCCCTGCTTGGAGATGTGTTTTGGCCAATTGAAAAGACCAGGAGAATGGCTGTAAAATATTTAACAAAGAAATGGGTTCTGGAAAAGCTGAAAAGTTGAGGCAGACCCCAATGACCCCCAGACTGGACAGAGACCCCTCTGTGAGCTGGGGCAGGACAGGGAGTGCCCCAAGCAGCTCAGAGGCACACGAGGCTGGGGACAGTGCAGGGGGGACCTGAGGGGCCCCTGTGCTGGGAGCCAGACAGGCAGAGGGTGAAGAGTCCAGAGCAGCACCAGTGTCACCTCTGGGCTCATCCACGACGAAGGGCTTGAGCCTGGACGTTTCCCAGTGGGGACAGCACCCCTTCCATTGTTAGAGACAACACTCCGAGTGTACAGGATGGGATGAGCCCTGAGGCTCCTCCCAACCCAAGCCATTCCAGGGTTGGATCCGAGTGGAGGTGCCCTGCAGCGTGTGCCTGGCACGGGCTGCCCAATCCACGCCCCACATCACCCCCACCATGCTGCCCTTCCCCCTGGGCTGGGGGCAGCAGGATGCTCCTGCTGCTGGGAATTTGGGGGTTTGGGAATGGGGACTGGAAGTCTATTCCATAAGGATATCCATGGGAGTCTAAGGGGCTGTGTCCAGCCAGGGGAGCTGCTCGCAGGTGTCCAGTGTGGGACCCAGTGGGTGGGATGGGAAAGGGAGGAGGGGGTGCTGGTTCTGCTGGGCATCACCCCGTGGCACAGCTGGCAGCCCAGAGCAGGAGCTCTCCTGCTTCCAGCCCTCGTTTCCGTGCCGCTGCTTTGGGTTCAAGAGGAATCTCATGGCGAGTTAACTCAGAGCCGTTCCCAATCACAACAAGCCCGAGTAATCCGATCCGCCACCACAGCCTTGCAGAGGCTTGGCCCGGCTGGAGGCGAGTTCCTTTAAATCAACGCCGAGGGCTGAGCCGCTGACAGCTCCGTGTGTGTTTGGGAAGAACCGGAGCAGGGGAGGCGCCGTCCGCCTTGGCCGCTCCGCTGCCCCCTCTGCTGCAAAGAAATCCTGTGCAGCCTGCCTTGAGCCCTGCTGTGGTGGCTCTGGGTGAGCACGTCTGGGTGCTGTCATCTCTGCCTTGAGCCCTGCTGTGGTGGCTCTGGGTGAGCACGTCTGGGTGCTGTCATCTCTGCCTTGAGCCCTGCTGTGGTGGCTCTGGGTGAGCACGTCTGGGTGCTGTCATCTCTGCCTTGAGCCCTGCTGTGGTGGCTCTGGGTGAGCACGTCTGGGTGCTGTCATCTCTGCCTTGAGCCCTGCTGTGGTGGCTCTGGGTGAGCACGTCTGGGTGCTGTCATCTCTGCCTTGAGCCCTGCTGTGGTGGCAGGATGGGGTGAGCACGTCTGGGTGCTGTCATCTCTTCATTCCTGTTAGCAGGGTCTGCAGGGACATTGCTGGAGGTTGTGGGTCCCTTCTGTCTTTGTCCCTTCACCTTCCCCATGTCCTGCCACCCCGGGGGGACATGGGGGGATCACTCTGGGGGCCTCCCACCCCAAAAAGGTACCCAGAGGTGCCCATCCACACCTGCAGCTCAGGGGCAGCAGAGGCAGGGTGGTGTCAGTGGGAAATGCTGATTGCTCCTCACACAGGGACATTCAGCAGCTCCTGCCCGGGGGGACACTGCTGTGACCTCTCTCTTTCAGCCGGGGCTGGGGGCTGTGCCTGGATGACCCCCCTGCCCAGGAGGTGCTGGACTTCCCCCTGGTGCCCCCGGGTGTCCTGTACGACGTGGGGCACCAGTGCCGGCTGCAGTACGGCCCCTACTCCACCTTCTGCGACGACATGGATGTAAGGGGGGTCCTGGGGGGCTCCGGGGGCTCTGGGGGGGCTTTGCATGGGCTGTGCTCACCCTGCCCGAGGGATGGAGCTGATCTGTGCCCGAGGGATGGATCTGTGCCCAAGGGATGGATCTGTGCCCGAGGGAAGGATCTGATCTCTGCTGGAGGGATGGATCTGATCTCTGCTGGGCAGGAACCATGTCCCTCTGCCTCCCACAGAGCGTCTGCAACACGCTGTGGTGCACGGTGGGGAACACGTGTCACTCCAAGCTGGACGCGGCTGTGGATGGCACGGCGTGTGGGGACAGCAAGGTAACAGGGGGGACACCCCCCCATGGCCTCGGGGACCCCCACTCCTGCACTCCCAGGGGCTGTGCAGGGGCCAGGGCAGCTGTGGGCTCATCCCACACGGAACGGGACTCACTCGGGATCACTTGAGTCACTGGGGAGGTGAAACCCTCAGTTAATGACCATGGGGAGCACAAGGCTCCTGGATGCTCCTCCCTGGGATCTTCCCCACTGCTGGGGAGGCACCTCTGGGCCCCTCTGGGCTGACCCTGGGCTGTGGATCCCTGCTGAGGGGTCTCCATGGAGCTCTGGCTTTGTTGCCTCCCTCAATCCTCTAACAGCCCAACACCTCTGAGTTTCCCATCGCTTGAGGCAGAGCCCAGCTGGCCCCAGGCACCTCCCTGCGAGCAAAGCAGGGATTTCCCCTGGCCAATCCAGGGATTTCCCCGGGCCAATCGTGTGCTGGGCCCCAGTGCTCCCCACGCTGACCTGTGCTCCCCTCCTCCTGCAGTGGTGCTTCAACGGCGAGTGCGTTCCCGTGGGATTCCGGCCGCAGCCCATCGACGGCGCCTGGGGCTCCTGGAGCTCCTGGGCCTCCTGCTCCCGCAGCTGTGGGGCAGGAGTGCAGAGTGCTGAGAGGCACTGCAGCCACCCCACGTAAGCCAGCCCTGCCCTGGGGTCACAGGCTGCGGGGTGGGTGGCTTGGAGGGGACCTTGCTCCAGCCCCTGTCCTGGCAGTGGGGCAGTGAGACTCAAACAAGGGGCAGAGACTCCGTGCTCAGAGATAGAAAACATATCCAGTGTCCTTTAGAGACAGAACAGCAAACCAGGCATTCCTGGAGCCTGATTCAGAGTTGTTTTGAAAAACCCTGCTGGGGTTTATCACCCTGCTGCATTCCATGAGCCAGCGCTGGCTCCTGCCTGGAAGTGTCCGGGCACTGCTGGAGGAGCTGCCATCCCCACCCTGGGATTTCTGGCTCATCTGCTCCCCAGATGTCCCCTTGGTCACCGAGTCACTGTTGCACTGAATTCAGCAGAAATCCCCAGCCTGCCCTGGTGTCAGAGCACCCTGGGCTGGGGAGGAAAAGGGCTTTGTAGGGGTATTCCAGGGGAGTCACTTTTCCGTGGCATGGGGAGCTCTGGCAGCCCCAGGAGTGAGCTCTTGACCCTTCCAGACGTGCTCTGCCCATCCTGTTCCTCAGGTGAGTTTGGCACATGCTGTTGGGCCCTTGAGGGAAGTGTTCTGTCATCCCAGCCCTGGATCAGGACCTGGGTTGGTGTTTGACATAAACTCTGGGGCAGAGGTGGCTTCTGGAGTGTTCCAAACACAGCTGTGGACAGGCAGGAGAGCAAACACTGGGAATTTCCCGGGCAGTTGTTTGCTTTGGCCACTGGAGGTAAATCTTCAGCTTTGCCCTTGGGATGAAGTGAGAAAATGTGTGCTGGGCATCCCCCCCCTGCCACAGCCATTCCTCAGGGCAGAGCATGTAAACACAGCCCTAAAATAATCATTGGCTTCATTCTCCTCAGCAAAGTGTGCCCAGGAGAAGGAATTTTCTTGAGGTCACTGGGACATGGGCTGTGGAGAGTGGTGTGACCCAGGGAGAGGGCAGCGTGGCAGGAGGTGGTGGCCGTGTCCTGAGGGTCTGCTGGCATCTGAGAAAAAAACATTCTTGATGCTTCCCAAGTCTCTCCTGCTTGAAGAAGTGCAGTGTCAGCATTGCCATTCCCTGGGGCAGTAGAGGAGCAGAGCCAGGAGGATGCCCTGGGTGGGATGGAGAGCAGCTCCTCCAGGGCAGCTGCAGGACGGGCACCGGGCTGGACAGGGCTTGGAGCAGCCTGGTCCGTGGAAGGGGTCCCTGCCCGCAGCAGGGGGTGGGACAGGGATGGCCTTTAAGATCCCTTCCACCCAAACCATTGCCCAGCCCTGTGATTCCGAGGTGCCAGCCCCCCGTGACTGCTGTTTCCCCCCCAGGCCCAAGTACGGGGGCCGGTACTGCCTGGGGGAGCGGAAGCGGTTCCGCATCTGCAACGTGCGGCGCTGCCCCCCGGGCAAGCCCTCCTTCCGCCAGGTGCAGTGCAGCCTCTTCAACCCCATGCTCTACAAGGGGAAGCTCTACAAGTGGACCCCGGTGCCCAACAACAGTGAGTGGGGGGCGCAGAGCCGCAGCCTGGGCACGCTGGGGCACGGCCCCGCGAGGCTGGGCTGTGCCAGCGCTGCCTCCAGCCCGGCCGTGCCGTGCTCGTGTTTGACACGGCGGCTGGGCTCGCAGCGGTGATCTGTGTCTTGGGAGGCGGCCCTGAGCCTGTGCCTGCTCCCCAGTGAACCCCTGCGAGCTGCACTGCCGGCCCGAGCACGAGTACTTCGCGGAGAAGCTGCGGGACGCCGTGGTGGACGGGACGCCCTGCTACGACAGCGACGCCAGCCGCGACGTCTGCATCAACGGCATCTGCAAGGTGGGGACACGGGGACACCCGGGGCTGGGGCCGGGACCCACCCTCGGGGGCTCAGCATCCACCCTCGGGGGCTCAGCATCCACTCTCGGGAGCTCAGCATCCACTCTCGGGAGCTCAGCATCCACTCTCGGGGGCTCAGCATCCACTCTCGGGGGCTCAGCATCCACTCTCGGGGGCTCAGCATCCACTCTCGGGGGCTCAGCATCCCCACCCGGGCGGGGGCTCAGCATCCTCTCCCGGGCGGGTCCCACCCACCCACCCTCAGGGGCTCAGCGTCCCCTCCCTCTCGTGCTGAGCTCACGCCTTTTGCCAGTCCCTGCCTGGAGAGCATTCCTGGTTCCCGTGGGGTGAGGGGTGCGGGCTGTGCCAGCCTCTGTGCTGGCCCCAAGAGCAGAACCAGGCCAGGATGGACGGGGCTTGGAGCAGCCTGCTCCCGGGGAAGGTGGCCCCGCCCGTGGCAGGGGGCTGGAACCGGGTTGTCCCTTGCAAGCCGAGCCGTCCCAGGGCGCTGCGAGTGCCCGCAGCGGGGGCTGGGAGTGCCGGGGGATGCTCCGCGGGGCTGACGGGGCTCCCTTGCAGAACGTGGGCTGCGACTACGAGATCGACTCGCAGGCGGTGGAGGATCGCTGTGGGGTGTGCCACGGGGACGGCTCCACCTGCCACACCGTGCACAAGACCTTCGAGGACAGCGAGGGGCTGGGTAAGGGCACCTCCTGCTGTCCCCACAGCACAGCTGGGCTGCTGCTGCTGCTCCTTTGGAGGGGCAGTTTAATCCCAGCTGTTCTGGGAATTCAGGTGGGCTCAGGGCAGGGCAGGGTTTGGTGCCTTACAGAGGTGTAAGGATTGGCACAGCGCTGGCACCCAGGGGACACAGCAGCCACCCAAGGACACAAATCATCTCAGACACATCTGCCTCCACCAAGAGCTGTGCTGGGTCCCGTTCCCAGGTTATGTTGACATTGGGATTATCCCCGTGGGAGCCCGGGAGATCCGCATTGAAGAGGTGGCAGAAGCCGGGAATTTCCTGGCGCTGCGGAGCGAGGACCCGGAGAAATATTTCCTGAATGGAGGCTGGACCATCCAGTGGAACGGGGACTACAGGGTGGCAGGGACCACCTTCACCTACAAGAGGACAGGGAACTGGGAGAACCTCACCTCTCCGGGGCCCACCGTGGAGCCTGTGTGGATCCAGGTAGGAAGGAGCCCGTGTGGATCCAGGTAGGAGGGATCCCGTGTGGATCCAGGTAGGAGGGATCCCGTGTGGATCCAGGTAGGAGGGATCCCGCCTTCCTGGTGGGGCTGAGTGCCGTGGCCCCTCCTGGCCCCTCCCTGCACCTCCTCAGGGAGTGTTTCCAGCCCACACCACTTCCAGCTGAACCTCATCCCCTTTGCAGCATTCCACAAAATATTTACACAGGAGAGGGATTGTCGCTTCCTGAGGCCTTTCCCCTATCTTATCACGGCCAGGGAAGGAGCCCCCAGTGCTTGTGGCTGGGCTGGGCAGGCAGGAGTGAGGGAGCTGCCAGTTCATGCAAAGCTCCTGGGAGTCGATGTCCTTGTGACCGTGAGGCCAAGCCCCCCGTTGCAGAAACCAGGGGGGACCATCCCACAGATGATGGCAGAGCTGGCACCAGGCTGAGCTCCCTCGTGGTGCCAGCTGTGGTGCAGGGGGGTGATGGCCACGGAGCTGCAGCCAGAGCCCCCCAGGAGCCCTGGCCTGGCAGCTGTGGCCCAGCCTGAGGCACTCCCCGCAGCATCCCTGCCTTTGCACGGGCTCGCCCGGAGCTCGGCCACCCCGAGCAGCCAAAATCTCCTTCTGCCTTTGCTTCAGCAGCAGCTGGGGGTGGGACCCTGGGCCCGCTGCTGTTTTGGGGATGCTGGCACGCTCAGCACCCGCAGATCTCTGGCTGGGATTCACAAGCTAATTAAAACCTTTGGACAAGAACGATTCGATGTTCATGGAGAGGCTTTGGAAAGATGCCCTGGCTCCCGCCAAAGCTCCAAGAACAACAAAGCTTTGGCAATAATGGGAGTGCTTAGGCTAAGAAAAACAGGGATGAACTCCAGGCCCTTGTGCAGGAGGCGCTTTGAGCAGGCCTTGTGTCAACCACAGGAGCAGCAGGAGCCCCTTTGGAGTGCGAGGCACTTTAGGAAATTCCACCCGTGGGCAGGGACACCTTCCAAAAGCAGCTTACCCCAAGTGCCATCCAGCTCTGTTGTGGAGCTGGGCACAGGCCCACGTCCTCCTGGCCCTGCTGGGCAGCTCCTTCACTCCTGAGAAGCCCTTGGGGCAGTGCCACTTCCCACTGCCCTGCCCGGCCACCCCCTGCCTGTCCCCTGTGCCCCCCAGCTGCAGCTTCAGCCCCTGCCTGTCCCCTGTGCCCCCCAGCTGCAGCTTCAGCCCCTGCCTGTCCCCTGTGCCCCCCAGCTGCAGCTTCAGCCCCTGCCTGTCCCCTGTGCCCCCCAGCTGCAGCTTCAGCCCCTGCCTGTCCCCTGTGCCCCCCAGCTGCAGCTTCAGCCCCTGCCTGTCCCCTGTGCCCCCCAGCTGCAGCTTCAGCCCCTGCCTGTCCCCTGTGCCCCCCAGCTGCAGCTTCAGCCCCTGCCTGTCCCCTGTGCCCCCCAGCTGCAGCTTCAGCCCCTGCCTGTCCCCTGTGCCCCCCAGCTGCAGCTTCAGCCCCTGCCTGTCCCCTGTGCCCCCCAGCTGCAGCTTCAGCCCCTGCCTGTCCCCTGTGCCCCCCAGCTGCAGCTTCAGCCCCTGCCTGTCCCCTGTGCCCCCCAGCTGCAGCTTCAGCCCCTGCCTGTCCCCTGTGCCCCCCAGCTGCAGTTTCACCCCCTGCCTGTCCCCTGTCCCCAGCTGCTGTTCCAGGAGACCAACCCCGGGGTGAGGTACCAGTACACGATCCAGCGCCCGGCCGATAGCGAGAACGAGGTCGAGCAGCCCGAGTTCCTGTGGCGCTTTGGCTCCTGGACCACCTGCACGGCCACCTGCGGGACAGGTGAGTGCGGCCCCAGCAGCGCAGCATCCCTGGGGAGCCTGGGACATTCCTGGGTCTTGGGTTTCACGAGGTCTGAGGGGAAGAAGAAAGAGCCATCTGCTGAGGTCAGGGCTGCGGAGCCCCGGGGCTTTATCAGCGCTTGGCTCCCGGCTCGGTGTCCTGTTACCCGGCAGGGGATGGAGACAAAAGGGCTTTAGAGAAATCGGGGAGTGTGGAAGGGCCGCTCTCCTGCCTGGCTGGGCCTCTCCTCGCGGGGAGAACACCCAGGGTTTTGTGGGGAGCACTGGGGTCCCACAGTGTCCCTGCTTGCTTCCCCCATCCTGCCCCCCTGCCCCACTGGCTGGCTGTCCCGGGGTCCCCAGGGCAGCTCTGGGGCAGCTGATGCAGGGGGACATTTCTGGAACGCTGCCGGGGGAGGCTGGGAGCAGCAAGCACTTCCTCGAGAGCAGCTGGCACTGGAAAAAAGGGGAATTCAAGGACACTCGTGCTTTCTAGGTAGCACAGAGTGCCAGGACATGGGCTTTGTTTAAAGGCAGCTTTCCTTTGTGTGATTCGAGTGCTTGGCTTCCAGAGCAGAAGGGAAATAGAGGAGTGAATCAGGCAGGGTTGGGTGAGGGTGAGCAGCTGGAGGAGGGCTGAGCCCCTCTTGCTGTCCTGAGTGATGATGGGAGATGAGATGTGCATTTGGGAGAGCTCACACCGAGCCTCTGGTGAGTCCCAGGGCCCTGTAAGCTCCAAGTGCTCGAGCCAGAGCCCAGCTCAGCAGCTTCAGCAGGGTCCTGTCAGCCTCAGCTGAGCCCGTGGTGACAGCTCTCCGTGCCACAGGTCAAGTACGTGTCACAGAAACGGGGACAGAAGCCAGAGCGAGGCAGTGTGCTGAGGCCACCCCTAATTAAACCCTGGGAGCAGACTGGGGGCAGCAGGCTCTGGGCAGTGTTCTGGGCCAGGGCTGCCAGAGGAGCTGGGTGCTGCCCCGTGGCTCCCAGAACTCGCAGGGCACACCGGCTGCACCCAGTGGTGCCAGCACGGTGCAGCAGCTGCAGCACCTCCCGCTGCCCTCCTGTCCCAGCTGCACGAGTGCCCTGGGGCTCCGTCAGGAGCAGCTCAGCACAAATGAACTCGCAGCTTCAAGCGGTGGTTTCATTTTCTTCCTGCTCCTGTGGAGGCTCAGGCTCACCAAGGGCCTCCCATCAGCGCCTGCCGGGGGGTGCTGGGGGGTTCAGGTTTCCAGCGCTGGTGCCCGCGGTGGCAGTGCCCCCAGGGGTGCCTGGCAGTGCCCCCAGGGGTGCCTGGCAGTGCCCCCAGGGGTGCCTGCAGTGCCCCGGGGTGCCCTCAGCGTCCCTCCCCGCAGGGGTGCAGCGGCAGGTGGTGCACTGCGTGGAGAGGCTGGCGGGGCTGGTGGAGGAGCGCTTCTGCGACGCGCTCGCCCGCCCCGACGACCAGCAGCGCACCTGCAGCGAGGAGCCCTGCCCCGCCAGGTGAGGCCCCGCCCCGCCTCCCCCCTCCCTCGGCCTGCGATGGGTCCCGGGCCCTCTGGTGGTCCTTGGCGGCATCCCTGGCTGCCTGAGGGCCGCAGGGCTTTGCCACAGGCTGAGCCTCACGGGAGGTCCCGTCTTGTCAGGGTGCTCCTCTCTGCCTCTGTGCACGTAACCCTGGCACAGCTGGGGCACTGTCCCATCCCTGACCCTCTGTCCCAGCTCCCAGACCTTGGGCTGACACGTTTGGGATCCTCCTTTCCCCATGGCCCCACGTGATGGGCAATGAGACAGATCCTGAGGCACAGCTGTGTGCTCTGGCTGAGATCTTTCCCCTTTCCCCTGTCCCCGTTCCCCTTTCCCTTTCCCCTTATTCTCTTC
Organism: Cettia cetti; assembly: GCA_013401135.1. NCBI lineage: Eukaryota > Metazoa > Chordata > Aves > Passeriformes > Sylviidae > Cettia > Cettia cetti. The sequence goes on from VZUI01003885.1 coordinate 13,821, forward strand.
CCTTTTTCCCTTTTTTCCTCTCCCCCTCCCCTCTTCCCTTTCCCCTTTCCCTCTCACCTGTCCCTGTCCCTCTCCCTCTTCCTTTCCCCTTTCCCCTCCCCTTCCCCTTTCCCCTCTCTATGTCCCTCTCCCCTGTCCCTCTTCTCTCCATCTCCCATCTCCCCTGTCCCTATCCCTGTCCCCTCTCCCCCGTCCCTGTCCCTGTCCCTGCAGGTGGTGGGTGGGTGAGTGGCAGCCGTGCTCAGCCTCGTGTGGCGGCGCGGGGCTGATGAAGAGGACGGTGCTGTGCATCCAGAGCGTGGGGCTGGACGAGCAGAGGGCCCTGCAGCCAGCAGAGTGCCAGCACCTGGCCAAGCCCGAGGCCACCGCGCCCTGCCACCCTGAGGTGCCCTGTCCCTCCCCGTGGGCTGTGGGGAACTGGTCTGAGGTGAGAGGGGACGTTGGGGACCCCTTGCAGAGGGTGGGAGCTGGGGACGGTGCCCCCGACACCTGAGCCTGCCCCCGAGCTCGCAGGAAATGCAGGGCTGTGCCTCAGGGATGGGAATTGCACTGCCTGGAGAGGCCTCGGGGTGAGCAGGGAGCCTTGGGCAGGTAACTGTGCCCCACCTCTGAGCTTTGCAGCTCCCTCACACAGGGTGGGGGCCGTGCCCTGTGCCTGCCACAAGAGGGGCAGAAATGGGGGTTTCAGCTGGGCAGGGCTCTGAGCAGCCTGGTGTAGTGGAAGGTGTCCCTGCCCATGCCAGGGCGTGGAACTGGATCATCTTCAAGGTCCCTTCCAACCCAAAGTGATTCCATGGGGTGATTAATGGTGACACTCTCTGTAGCCTTGATTTATTTTTGTGTTTATGTGAATCAGCTTAACCACCACAGGCTGAGGGTTTCAACCAGAAAATGATAACTCCTAATTTAAGCAGCCCTTCCAAAAGTGTTCAGAGTGAAGAGAAATATCAGGAGAGAAAGGAGAGAGCCTGGGAACAGAGCTTGTTGCTAAGGAACAAATGGAATCAAATGTGAACAGAGGAGCTGAAGGCTGGATGAGATCGAGTTGGAAATATTTTTCTAGGGGCCCACAAAAGCCACAATTAAGGGCTGAGAAATTGGATGGATGCAATGGTTTAACAGGAAAAATACTGGTGGGAGATGGTTGGTGGGTCAGTGCTGGGCAGGGCAGCCCTCAGCTGTCCTCTGTGGTGTTGGCACCCATGGATTTGTGAGCCCAGGAGAAATGTGTTTGGGATTTTGAGGTTCTGCAGTTTTTCTATCCTTTAATTTAAAGGCAGAGCTCTCTTTCTTTTCCATTTCCACCACCACCGTAATTAGGGGAATTGGAGGGGCTTGGAAGCTTCCCAGGACCGTGGTCCTTCTGTCAGCAGTACCTTCCAGCAGGGTGGGGCAGCTGTGTCTGTGCACCCAGACACGTGTGCCCATCTGGCACTGCAGCACCTGGCACTGCAGAGGGGGTCTCTGGGGTTTGGGTGGCCCACAACTGCCTCAGCTCTGGGGCTCTGTGCCTCAGAAGCACCCCCAAGCACTGTGCATGCAGCTGTAAGGCTTCCCAAAGAAGCTCTTGGGTCAGAAGGCAGGTTTGTTGCTCCTCAGCTCCCAAGGGGGTGGCTGTGTCCTGGCAGGAGCACATCCCACCGTGCCAGCCAGCCCTGGCCAAGGCTGAACCCTCCCTCAGGCTCGCTGTGCTCCCACACAGGGCTCCTGGCAGCCCTGGTCCTTATCTGTGTCCCAAGGGCTCCCCTGATAACCCAGCCTCGGTAAATAACCTCCCTCCTTCCCCCTGCAACGCTGCAATGCCTGCAGTTATCTCCTGCATGGAGCTGGAGCCCTTTCCTGGCAGTTTCATCTTGCTGGGGGCTGAGCTCTGCTTCCCCAGCGTTGGCAGTGCCATCCTGGGGGGGAGCAGCTCCCTGCAGCCCTCCCACAGGTGCTGGAGTGTGGTAATGTTCGACTCCAGCTCCTGGGAATGCCAGGTGGTGTTACCAGAGAGCCCTGGAATGCTCTGGGGTGGAAGGGACCCCAAAGCTCATCGGGTTCCACGCCCCTGCCACGGGCAGGGACACCTTTCTCAAGTGCAGATCGCTCCAAGCCCCTAATGAAGCAGGAAACGCTGCTCTTCTCCTTTGCAGCCTCTGTTTCTTTTGTGCTGACCCATCTCAAAGAGCCCATTGTGGGGGTGGTGTGTCCCCAGCAAAGCTCCTCCCTGACCTTTGCTTTTTCCCTACTCGGACAACACCCGTGTTGTTACTCCCTGCCTCAGAGAAGGCTCTTCTGGAGGGAGAGATGCAATTCATGGCAAGAGGCCACAGGAAAGACCTATTAGATCATCCTGCCCTTCCCAGAAACTGTTTCTGGCTGGAGTGCAGGTCAGGGATCACCCTGAGCAAAGTCCCCTCAGCAGCAGCCCTGCTCTGGGACAGTCCCCAGCAGGGGAGCCCCCGAGGGCAGTTTGGGCAGCTCTGCTCAGCGGGGTCAGCAGGACCCCAGCAGGGCTGGGGCTGGCACAGGGGCTGGCCAGGGGCCCAGGGGGGTGGTGGGAGCTGGCAGAGGGACACAGAGCCAAAGCACTGAGCGCAGCCCTCTGGGAGGGGGCACTGCTGAGGGCACGGGCAGCACCCCCAGCCCTGCTCACTGTCCCTCTCTCTGCCCTGCAGTGCTCTGTGACCTGTGGGAATGGGACCCAGAGGCGCCCTGTGCTCTGCAGCAACAGCACGGGGGCTGCGTGTGACCCTGCCCAGAGACCCAGCCCCGAGAGGCTCTGCTCCCTGCCACAGTGCCCCCAGGACTGGGACAGATGGGACAGTGGCAGCGACTGGTCTGGCAGCGGCTCCTCCAGCACGGAGATATTTAATGAAATCCATTACATCCCCAGCAACCACATTCCTAAATTTAACCCCTTGATCCCAAACGCCCCGGAGTCCAACGATGTCAACGTCATCACCGAGGAGGACTTCTCAGCCAGGAAAGGAAACGTCTTTGTTGATGATTTTTACTATGATTATAACTTTATCAACTTCCACGAGGATCTGTCTTACTACCCCTTCACGGAGAAGGAGCCCAAAGGCGAGGAGGCAAAGCCAGAGCTGGGCCCTGATGGCATGGGGGGCCCCTGGGAGCTGCCCACCGAGGCCCTGCTCACCCCCCAGCTGGGAGGGGAGAGCGAGGAGCGCCCAGGCACCGAGGAGGAAAACCCTTCTGCTCCTGGGGATGAGCGAGACACAGAGCCTGGGGATTTAGGCACAAATGACCTCCTGAGCGTGCTCCCCGAGGGTGTGGGATCTGCCACTCCCAGACACACCACCCCTGGCTTTTGGGGTGAGGAGAAGGAGGATGCAGTGCCCCACTCTGAGCATCACCTGCCTGCCCAGAGCTCCGTGAGCCACGACTCTGCCAACCACGGCCACCCACCCCGGGGTGACCCCCACGGGGCTGTGCCCACCAGGAGCAGCCCTGGGCAGGATGGCCCCGCTCCCCGGGGTCCCCACCCGGGCCAGGCTGTGCCCACGGGCTGGGGCAGGGCCACTGGGGATGTGTCACTGGGCACGGCCAGGCCTGCAGGGACAGCCCAGCAGCACTCCAGGGAAGTGGCTCTGGCCATCAGCAGGGACAGCAGTGGTGCAGCCCCGCAGCCCAGGGAGCAGCACGGCCAGGCAGGAGTGGCACAGGGGGTGCTGGGCACGCAGGCAGGCGGGCAATCCCACGGGATGGAGAGGGCAGAGCTTGCCTTGCCCACCCCGCAGGGCCCGGGCTGGGGGCTGGCAGGGAGTGCTGGCAGCCCCCAGCCCGCCCTGAGTCCCCCTGCTGCGGGTGCTGATGGGGCACCCGTGGGACAGGGAGGGCACCAGCCAGAGCTACCCACCCCCACAGCCTCAACCCTCTGGGTGGCCACAACAGCCCCTCCAGTGTCCTTGTCACCTGCCCTGCCTGGGCTGGCCACCCAGCTCACCTCCAGCAGCCTCACCCAGCAGGATGCCCTGGCCCCAGCCATGCCCACAGCCCCAGCTCACGGCCCCCCTGCCCACACAGCAGGGGCCCCCCTGGAATGGGGGGCAGAGGGGGTGTCCCAGCACCCGGATCCAGCATGGCCCCGCACCGAGCTGACCTCCCAGGGGACCCTGCTGAGTGTCACTGCACCAAGGGAGCCCTCACCATGGACACCCCCAGGGACACCTCCAGAGACACCACTGAGGGAGCCCTCACCATGGACACCCCCAGGGACACCTCCAGAGACACCACTGAGGGAGCCCTCACTGTGGATACCCCCAGAAACATCACCCAGGGAGCCCTCACCATGGACACCCCCAGAGACATCACCCAGGGAGCCCTCACCATGGACACCCCCAGAGACATCACCCAGGGAGCCCTCACCATGGAC
>VZUI01003892.1:0-72417 GCA_013401135.1 Cettia cetti
ATAGATAGATAGATAGATAGATAGATAGATAGATAGATAGATAGATAGATAGATAGATAGATAGATAGATAGATGTCAAAAGACAATGAATGAATGCTTAATTAAGCAAGCAGTGAGCCTGATAGAGAAGCCTGTATTTTACCCTCTATACACTTTATATATGCACACTAAATGATGCACTTGTGTGTGAGTATATGCACGAAAACAAACCCATACTAAAATCAGAAACTGCTTAATATTGATTGACACAAAAACTATCACCCATTTCCCCCCCAAACTGTGTTGACTGCAGCAAGTTGGGCTGCAAAGATAGCAAAACACTATTTTCAGCTCTCTTTGCAACTTCTTATGTTACTGAAATGTCTAACTTAAGTGGAAAATCAGATGGGTTTGGAAATTTGCCAAAGCCAGTTGCCAGCTCAGTATATCTCTAATACTTGGCATCCTCTAAATATAGGCCTTTTATTCTGGAAGAAGCAAGCGCTGAGGATGCTATTCTGCTTCTCGGAGCAGTGGTTTCATTTTCCCTTCTGAGACCCACAGTCCAAACTGGGGGGGAAACAAAGGAACTGCTGTTCTCCCTATTCAAATTAATTTATTTAATAAACAACTCAATAACTTCTTCTTTGTTACAGGGAATTTTTTTAGGGTCTTTATTTTGGAAAGAGCTTCTCCAGAGGAATTGCCAGGGGCCCATCTAGTACAGTATCCTGTCTCTGACAGTAGCTAATGCCACGAACAGTTATGGAATAACCTATTTATAAGGGAAGTTTCTTCACCCTCAGGAGTTTGAGGTTGCCTGTGCCTGGAAGCATGCAAGTTTATAATGCTTATTTTTATCCGTTCACATATAACCACAGACGGTCTCGCCAGCTCTATCCAGTTCTACTCCTTCCTGCTGGGCTCTCTGGCTCGGTGATGCCTAATGGCAGCCATTCCCCACAGGTTCCTTGTGCTCTGCATCTCTGTGGGGCTCAGTGGATAAATTTGCCATGTATCACCTTTCAGAGTTACTGGAAGATCCTGTCTGATGCGCAGGGGGAGCAGCAAAGCCTGATTTACGTTCTCTGCACCATTTGATAGAGGGTGTGGGTGCTTTTCAGAGGTTTTTTTTTCTCCTTTTTTTTACTCTTAGCATGTTATCTTTCATTTCTTCATCCCACACTTCTAATTTTTCACAGTCTCTTTTCAAAGACGGCTTGCATTTCTCTTATCCCCTCTGAGGTTCTTCTTTTTCTCTGGTACATTTTTTAGAAATGTAGGATTGGAAGGACTCAAGGGACTATTCAAAAATCTACCAGCGTCTGTTTTAAAACTAGTCTGCAGCTTTCACTCTCTCACTGCTGCAGACACTCACAGCTCCGACAGGAGGAATCCCCCAGCTGCAATGTGGTGACTGTTCACCACGGGCCAGCTCACGCTTTTGTGTCCTTGAGATCATCCAGGAGGTTTTGTAGCCCCCAGCTCTGCATGGGGCTGATGCAGAGGGCACTCAGCATCCTTCACACAATCTGCAAATCTAAGAAAGGGATGCTTTTCTCCTCTCTTGCTGAAAGAGGTCTGTAAAATGCTAAAACACTCACAAGGTGGTATCCTAACGACCTTTCATACCAGTGTTTATACATCCTTGGGTTTTATTTTTCCTCCTAACCAGCCTTGCCAAGTGTGCAGGAAATGCCACACAGACTCCCACAAGTGTCTTCCCAGGCAGAAGAAGCAGACCGTGCATCAAGCAGAGTGAGAAAAGGTCCTGAACCCAAACTTATCAACTCTCCTCACAAAAAGACCCAATCCAGACTGGGATTGATGTCCCAAATTGTGTCAGTGGCATGAACACAACATAGACTGTCCCTTCACATACTGAGATTTCAACCAACCTGATGCTGCCAGCAGCTGCCTGGGGAGCTGTTTGCTCCCCAGAGGGCACCATGGATAAGTGTTTTCCAGAGCATGAGTGAGGCTTCAGCTCCTTTGCTCATGAAAGGCTGCTTGTTTCCAAGCAGCTTCAACTCATTGACACCCTGATTTCTAATGCTCCAGTGTTCTTCCTGCTAAGCCAGCCAGCAGAAAGGAGAGGGATGGGCAGCCCTCGTGCTCCCTACAAGGAGAGATCACAAGGGACAAGGCTGACTGGGGAAATCACATCACAGTCAGAGGCAAGGATGGAAAATCCAAAGTCCCCAGAGGGGGCTCATCAGACAAGAGTTACTCACGCTGCTCCCTGGGTGTCTCTCAGGTCCCATGAGACATACAGCCCCAACCCATGGGCCAAAGGAGAGGGTAGGGATGGGTCTGCCATGGACAGAGCAGGACAGGGAGCTTCAGGTGTGGCAGGAGTGGGCTGCATGAGAACAGAATGCCTGAGTAGAGCAAAACCCAGACTGCAGCCACACAGAGGTGAGAGAGCGGAGAAGGGAAACTGCTTGCAAGGATGCTCTGCTGCATAAATGGACTGGAAATGAGCAGGGACAGCTCTGCCAGAGGGGACACAGAAGGGACACTTGCTCCAGCTTGCATCATGAGAATAGCAAAAGAACGCCAGCCACAGAAGAGCACTTTCATCTTGGTGCTGTGTTCTTTACTTTTCATTAGCAGGAAGCTCCCATTTGTGAGATTAAATCTTCAGGAGGACTTTAGGGTCCCAGACCTGCTAATGCTTCTTCCAAACACCAGGTAGCAGCATCCAGAAAGCCTGAATACTCTAAAGGCCAATCATTATCAAATACCTTAATTAGAAAACTGAAAACAGCTGCATGATGCCTGTAGGGTGGAGGCAGTTCTACAGCTGGAGATGGACTGGGGGGCAGCTCTGATCACAATCAGAGGAGGGTTTGATGGATGGAGAGGCAAATTTTACACAGACAGGAAAGAACTGAGCTTTCTTAGCTGTGCCAGTAGGGGAAGGGAAGATACCAAAGAACAGCAGGACAGAAAGGAACAAAGCAAATAATTAGGCAAATTAAATATTTGTCTTCTTTGCATTATGATATGCTGAGGCAATCAGCAGTAGAGGATCTCACTAAAGGTGAGCCTGCTCAGGGAAAGCAGTCAACTCCTTTCTGCACAGAGCCAGAAAAAAGCAGCCTGAAGCAGCTCCACCTGAACTATCCCAAACAGATGTGCAGCTAACCAGGGTTAAAATCCCAGGGCTGGAGAGTCCACCCTCTCCCCAGACAATCCATTTCAGCATTCCACACATCATTTTGAGGAGGCTTTTTTTTAACATTTAAGCTCTATTTTTCCTTTCCATAATTTCAAGACTCTTCTCCAATCCCCTGCAAACACAGGGAACAGCTGACTCTGGCTGTCTCTGCAGTCACCTTTTACACTTAAAAAGTCAGTTATTGCATCTCCATTTTTATCACTCTCCCTATCCAAGGGTTGTGAAAGGACCCTGTTACCACAGAAGTTGACAGTCTCACATCTCTAACAGAGTCACTCTATAAAAAGCACTCTTCTGAGAAAGCCAAAGCCAGGACACCATTCTGTTTATGGCCTAAATCCCGAATTCTGCGTGACTTTCCCAAGGTCAGATGACAAGGCTTGAAGAGAAGGAAGCTGCATCTCCCACTCCCTCTCTCTTGCAAGCCTACCCACTGGGCTCTCCTCCTCCTGTTCCAGGCTGCCAGGTGAGAACTGAGTTCTCACAGGCTGTGTTCCTCAAAATGACTCACTTTCACAGTGTTTTCATAATGTGGAGAAGAAGGTGACTCAGACATTGCTCCTTGATAAATAAATCATGGGTTGCTCACAAGGGGTGAGCTACAAAAGGACAGTGAGTCTTTTCAACGCCGTGCAAGCAGCTTGTGTTGTACCTCCCGACCACTTCATAGCTGGACCATCTCCAGCATCTGCCAGACTATATAAGATAATCTGCTTGCTTTATCTCAGGATTGGTGTTATGAGATTGTCTGGGGGCCATGTTCAAGAGGAAAGCCCCCAATTTATAAACACACAACAATAAATGGCCTCTCCACAGCTCTCTCTCTCTCAAGGCAGCAAGTCTGAGAGGTGTGATTTTGCAGACAGGGAGTGAGGCCCACGGAGATTTGGTGATCTGCCAAGAATCACACAGGAAAGCCATGTCAGCTCAAGGAATTAAACCACACTCTGCTGAGCCCCAACCTGACTTTGTGCCTGAGCCCAGCTCCTGACTGTTCCTGCAGCAATGGTTCCTGCTGAGAGTGCATAGCTGAGAAGCTGTCCATGGATCTTAACCAGAAAGGAGATCAAGTTAAAATATTTGGGACTGGTTCTTCAGCACACTAACTTGAGTTCAAGCATTTGAGTTTTAACCTTTCCATATAAAAAGAGAGGTCCTTTCAAAAGTCAAAAAGAAAGTTATTTTTGGAAAAGAGAACTCGGCCACAGAAGCTCAGGGTACTTTCTAAGTCTCTTTGATTCACTGGGCTTACAGGACATAGGGAGCCTGAAAGTCCCTAAACTCTGAAGCTCTGGAGCAGCCCAAGGAATTTAGACTGCTTGTGGAGTGAGATGAGAACACTTCTCTATTCAAACACCCAATTTCTTAACCTGTCCCGAAAAGCGGCTTGGACACACACAGACATCCTTACCAGACGCTTGTTTCCATGGAAGGAAAATCCAGGCCTGGGGCCAAGATACACACCTGATCTAGAAGATTAAAAAACCGGGGTCAAGGGATGTTCTTAGGTACAGAATATAAATGGATCACAAAAAAAATCTTGAAAATATGAAAATCTAAAGTTGTCTTGATTTTAACACTGGCTAGTCCCTCTTTCTTTTACCTTCTACTTCCACCATATGGGAAACCTCTACATCTAACTTGGCCCCATTTTTACATGATTTTTCCTGTGACGCTTCAATTTCTAGAGAGCTCTGCTTATCAGTCTATTTTTACCATCCCAATAAGCAAAGCTCATTTAAACAGTGTTAGTGATCGTATATCAGTGGCCCTAAAAGACGAGTTGAAAGGAAGAATTTTGCAGATATAAAGCTCCATTTCCAGTGACCAGGAATGAAGATCTCAATTCACCTGAGAAGGTGATTGGTGCATTTTGTGTTATCCCAAACTGTAGTCTTTTTTGTACTTTCTTCATCAGCTCAGTGATTTGTAAACAACCATTATATACTTGGAAGAGAATATTGATGCCATTTTGTAGGTGACATGTTTAATAGTTAATACATTTGATTCAGGAACAGACAGCATCTGTAAAAGTTTAGAGCTGTGTAAGATTTGATTTAATAAAAGATCCATCCAGTGCAATAGGCAATTTGGTTAATGCAGGAAGGAATTTGGTTTGCAAGTGATTTCTTCTCTTATCAAAAGGCAGCAATACCTGTGTTTCAGTGCCCAGAACCAATTACTCCATTTCAGCATATGATATCTGCATTTCCCAATTAATAAACATCTCATACTGCTCACTTGACTTTGGTGTGTCAAGTGTCTGCAGCATTTCTGAGTTGAGAGCAGAGTCCTCCAGCACCTCACAAGAGAGTGGCAGAGGGACCAACTCAATCAATGCAGATACCGTGAAATCCATGCAGCAAAAGCACCAGGCCTGGAAAAGGAAGAGGGAGCTCTTGAATCCTGCACATCCGAAAATAAGAAAGCAAAAGGGGAGGCAGGACTGTGTCCTCCTGAAGGAAAAAAAAATTATGAAAGGGAGGGGACTTTTTAAATTTGATGTCTAGTCATCTTAGGCCCTACATGCAATATATATTATGGATTTATACATATATACTGTCTGAATTTATACAGAGGGAGGAGGAAGCCTGGTAGCCTTGGCTTAAGTAGGTGCATTTGTTGTAGCTGTCTTTTACTAAAGCCAAGTTAATGATTTCTGCTGCAAAATGCTTCCTCCCAAAACACCTGATTTGTATCCCTTAGACCACTATGACTGTAACACCAGTGTACACTTGACACCTTTCTTTTTAAAGCTCTTGCCAATTTGTCAAATGTTGTGTCTTCTTTCCTTACCTCTTGTGAAACATCTATCAGACACCTCTGAAGCCCACTTTTCCAAGTGAAATTATAAGCCTAACAGACTTTGTCTTTCTTGACAGTCTGGAATATTCTACCCAGTTTGGTGTTCATGGACAGGTATCCCCTGTCCTGGACCAAATCAGGGTGCACATTTTCATTTTTCTGACAAAATAAACACGTATTTCTATATTTGCATTACATTAATTCTGTTAAAATCAAAAGCATTTTTTTCCTAGTTGCCTTTCTTCTTGACCTTCTTCCCCCCTGCTTCTCCTTCAGGAAATGGCAGCACATCTTCTAAAGAGCTGTAAAAGGGAAGGGGGTTTTTTGAGTTCATGTATAGAAAATATGAGTATATACTTATCTTTTTTTCTTCTCTCCCTCTAGTAAAAAAATGCAACATGGTCTGAAAACACTCAGATACAACCAATGGTGACAAGCTCTGCAGAGAGCCCAGCAGTGGGAAACATCTGAAAGCAAGGGGATTGTGGGGTCTCACATGAGCTCCCTCTCCACAGGATAGGTGGAAGAGAGAGTGTCCACCTCTCATAAAGGGAGCAGGTCAGAATCAAGTCCTTCTGTGAGGAAAGGTGCAGCATGAGCAGAGGCTGCCTTTGGTTGATGTGACAAGCACTGTTTCTGTGTGACTGTGGATGGATTCTGTCCTTTGCATGTGCCCCAGCTCTGTCTCCCCATTTAATTTATGCAGGATGCAAATCCCCCCCCTTGCCGTCAGCAGTGCCCTGGCTTATGCACACATAGTCTGATTAACCTCAATAAATTTGTGGAGGGGAAGGGGTTAACTTCTTCATTTGGAATTTGGTTCCACTGCTGATGCACCAGCAAGAATTGAGTCCACTGACACTTGCTCTCTCTCCAAATCATATTAGTCTTTCAGGCTGCACTGGGAGAAAAGAAAAAAAATAAAAAAGAATGAAAAATCCCTAGAGTCTGGTCAGACAGCATTTACAATCTGGTTAGAATGGTTTAAAGTCTTACCCCCCCCACCTCAGCTGCAAGGCAATACTTGGATTTACTCTGCTGCAGAGGCTCATCTGCTGTGTCCTCTTCACAGACCCCAGCCCTGCAATTAACTGTGCACTGACTGACTTCTCTCCCCCCTGGAAACCTGTGACCCAGCAGAATGCACTGGGGGCTTAGCAGCTCCTCCGTGGCCCACGGGATGGAGGATCAGAGCTCTCACCAGGGAGCTGAACAGCCTCAGCCCAGACACACACAGGTCACTGAGCTATTCAGCAAGAAGGGTTTCATTACTGTGCTTTAAACACTGTGCCCTTTAAAAACATAGGCATACTTTTTAATTAAGCCTTTGGTGTTTCTTTTCAACATTAGATATCTCAGTGTGCTGTCCTTTTTTCTTAATATAATTTGATTGGAAGTGCATTTGGCCATATCATATATATTACAAAAGGCATTTTTTTTCTCATTGCTTCAAATTATTTTTCCAATCATGTTTCATATACTGTGCTCAGGAGTGAATTATAAGGAGTTAGGCAACATACATGGTGTTAATTAGATAGGGGACGTAGAAGGCAATTTTTCCATGACTCCAGGGAAACCTTTATGTTATGCTTATAAAGCAAATGCAAACGGCCATGCGATACAAAGTGCTCCTTAAAAATCAAGTTACACACTGAAATAAAATACTAAGAGCAAAATTAGTTTCTCCAATTTAATTCAGTAAAACTTTAATAGCATCTGACTGCTCTCTGCAAAAGTCATTAAAAAAATTATACGGAATTCACAAATGACTGATAATGTGAAAACATGGAGGCTCGGATTCTGCTTCCAACAAAGGTCCTGGTGCAGCAAAATGCTGAAGCTCTCACCTAATTCTGCACTCTGGGAATGTGCTCGTGGGCCAAAGTTAACAGCCAAAGTCACACTGACTTCAGCAGGAGGCTGATCTGGCGCGGGAGGACGTGGGAGCTTTGATCTGGAGGGAAAGGTTCAGAGAACATTCGAAATCTGAACTGAGCCTTGTGCACACATCAGTAATTGTATGTGCTAATCAGGTAAACACTTCTGAAAAATAGGACAAGCTTGAGCAGGAGAAAGGCAGGCGCAGCAAATTAAGCGAGCCAGTGGGTCTCTTTTATCTCTGACTCCACGATAACCAGTGGAGGATGTTGGAAGACTCGCTGCATGCACAGGAAAACACGAATGGAAATTTCCCTAAATGTCATTCAATAACTACAGACAATAGAGCGTTCTTACAAAAACGAAACTGTTATGAGCAGGAAGATCAGAGGGAACAGAGCTGCCACTCATGCCTTTGCTATGGTGGCTCAGAAGAGCACAGTGGAATGAAAAAAATACTTTTCTGGAAAAGTGACTTTTTCAGTAGGGATTTGCAGAGTTGTAACTTGCCTCACATGTCTTTTTGTGTAAAGTGGAGGGCATAAAGCACAACCAATCATATAGGGAACTTTTCAACTAAAGATTTTTCTAGCATCTTTGTGATAATTAACACTCTTTCATTAAAATGCTGTGTCCCCCCTGGCCAGAACGGAGCTGTGCATGCCTTACACCCTGCTCTTAATAACGTTTTTAAGGTCGTGAATCTTATCAATTAATATTTTGGAGTGATTCATACCATTTCTAATATGCAGCTGCTGAGCAGAATCATGCAGATAAAAATATTTTCTGAAGAGATTCAAAATAATTGCTTTTTTAAATTGCTGATGGGGGTTCTGCCACTCAAGCAGTTAAGCCTGAAAATGTGCTTAAGAGATTAAACAAGGAGAACTGAGCTGGTCTGGTAGCTGGCCCCTTTCCATGTGTCGGAGAGTTGTCACTACTCCAAGTGCAACGAGATGACTTGGGATTTGCTGTGGTTCATCCTGCACACGAGACAGACAAGGTGCAGAAGTTTCCGTGCTCAGCCAGGCTTTGCTCAGCTTTTTCAAACAGTCACAAGGCACTGACTGGTTCATCCGAGGGAAATACATGTGCCAGGGAGTGATATGGTGCTTGGAATCAGAAAACTGCTGCTGGCAGATCCAGAGAGGTTTGCAGGGCGATGGCTGCAGTGCCTGTGGGGCCAGAGCTGTTCTTCACCTCTGTGGACTCATCAGGAGGGGGCTTGTCCCATCCTTCCAACACGGGAATCTTCCCACATTATTCAAAAATATAATTTCTTAACACAATGGTGCTTTCTGAGGGACTGTGCCTTTTGTCAAGGCTGAAACATAGGGCTTATTTGCTGCACAAAAACACAGTTTTGGATCTACCACCAAACTGTGTATGTGCATACACCCCTCCTCTGTTCAAGATTGTGTATTTCCCCAGTTGCATATATGTTTTTACATGTTCATTCATAAAAATAAACACTGAGGAAGCTTTTGAAGTTTCTCTGTATGCAAAACTAAAAGCAGATGGAAAAATTCTCTTGGTTTTTATATATATAAATACAGCTGAGTCACAGTATATATATCATTTTTCTTCTAAAATTAAAGTCCAACATTCAGCTTCCCTGTGTACTGTGGAGCCAAAATTTTGGGTCATTAGAGGGTTGGCTGCTCCCATGTCAGGTTCCTAAAGACATGTCAAAGCTGTCTAGTTTCCATATATTACATCTAATCTCTTATTCCCTGTATAGCATTTTTAGGCACTGCAGTATTAAGACACCTGGAGTCACTAGTCACCAGTTAGATGCCCTGATTTCACACACCTGAAACTCTTAAGCAGCCAGGGAATCTGCATAGCACTGGAGAGGAGATGATCACTTAAACATCTTAAACTCTTATTCTAAAAATCCAGCCTGTTTCTTAGGCTGATGTTTCCAAGGTTGTCTGCCAGAGCTCTCTCTCTCTCATCTCCAGGGGATGTCTGCACTACCTTCTAATGGAAGAGCCAAGGGAGCAGGGAGCAGCGAGTTAATTTAGTGTAAGCCATATCACAAGCCTGCTCATCCCTGCAAACCTGAGGGCAGGCAGGTGAAAATCTGTAGGTGAAAAGTTGTAGTGAAAAGCTGAGGGACCTGCAGGACAAAGAATTCCGTGTGGGCAGGCCCCGGCAGGTCAAGGAGGAAGACAAGGAAGACACCGTCAAGAGGCCCCAGAGACTAAAAACCTAACAATAATTAACTCACAGGTTCTCCTTGGAGGCTCACAACTTCATATTCAAAAGATTGCCCTACTTTCTGCTCTCAGACGATTTTTGCTTCGCAGCGCAACTTCATTACTTGCTTTTCACCAAGGGAACTCTCTCCTTCCCAGGTGCCAGCTTCAGGAGGCAGGCATTCTCCTTGCTCTTACACAAGCTAGAGACCTGACACTAAGTCCTTTTTTTTGGTAATTTTGTCCATTTAAAAACCAAAAAATCAAATATTTATTAAGAAAATGCTAGCCTAGAAGAAATGATTTACCATGCAAAGGGGAAAGGTGAACAAGACAATTAGAGGGACTATCTAATGGCTGTGCTAAAAGCAGAGGGTTTGTTCTTCTGAAATTAAGCCTTGAATTTTATTCTCCATTAATAATGGAAAATTTGACTGATAAATCAAACATGATTAGTGGTATGGAACAGAGATAACACAAGAATAAGCAGTAATAACTATGCCTTTCTCTTGCAAAGCTGGCCTTTTTTAGTGTTTTGCAAAAGGAAGAATGCTACCTATGACTATGGAAATGTACTGAGCTTTGTGAATAGTTGATTTTTACTTCTCATCCTGCTCTATCCAATAGCTTCCATAAATTGCACAGGGTGCATGTTGCTCCCCTGAGAATCAGACCAAAAATAAATATGAAAATTTATACTAAAAAGGACACTGTAATAAAACAAATGCACATGCTTCAGTCCTTTAGACAGCTCAACATAAGCTGGTCTGCTATTGCTGGATAAATCCAAGTTTTTAGGAAAATACATATCATAACAAGAATATTAACTTTTATAAGTGTTGGCTAATACTTGAAGTGGATCATCTCTGCCTGGATAGCAAATTTGTTTAACAATACCATTCATCCAAAAAAGATTGTACAACTGTTTGTCCCGAAGACCTGTGTAGTGCACTGAATAAAATCCATAACCAACTAATTCTAGCGTGGTTATCGATTATTTTAAATTAGGACACAGAGATTCAAAAAGCCTTATGAAATTCCATTTTAAAATTTCAATCTCTTTTTTAATCAGAAGTGAATATTAGGGAAGACCCCATGCTGTTGTCCTCAGTTCACATCTTTTTCTTGTCATACGGCATCCAAAACAAAGTGAGATTCAGAAGTACCCTGGAGAGATTAAAATCATGGCATTCTGGTTAGAAAATAAGTGAGTGCAAATTATTGGCTTGCATAGGCATTGCACCACTGCCCTGCACGTGTCCAGTCCTGTCTTGGATGGACTTTGGGTCCGTGTTGTAGTCTTGTGTCCAGCTCTGACTCTGCACCTGGATCCATTTCCTACTGACTGTGCCCTTTGTGGATCTGGTACACCTCTTGCCTTCTCTGGGAATGCTGATGGACCCATTGAGCTCTGCCCACCATGTCCATACCCTGTAGGACTGCACCCCATCACTGCCCAGGCTGGAGACACCCTCATCCCCCAGCTTGTCCTCCCTCAGGGAAAGGAGTCCCTCATTGCCCCGGACAATGAGCTGTTCTGTCACTTCAGTGTGGTCAGTTCCCTCCTTTCAGCATCCCCAGGAATATGCTGCCAGAATTATCCCTATCTTTTCCACCACTCCCATTGTTCAGCCTGCACTGGTTTCCATGACATGCTTGAAGATCTTTTGGTGTGCTGGGACATGCATCTCATGCTCCTGACAAGAACAAGGATCTATAGTAAAGGAGAAAATCCAGCAATCTCCCTTCAGAGAATCTGGGTACCTATTCCAAATCCAAGTGTAGCATTCTCCTGCTGAGTTTTCACAAAGAAATAGCTTCAGAAAACTTAGGTTTGTGCCTTCTTCACATCTTCTTAAAAAGAAAACACTGAATTTGGAAGATGGCTAATTAAAAAATCAAAGGGGAATTTCTCTTGATTGGATGGGGCTGACTGGCTGAGGATTTCCAAGGTAAAGTGTTCTCCAGCAGAACTAAGGCATTTCCTCCACAACATCCCTATCCCTTAAGTAGAGCCATTCAAATTACTTCTGAGACCTCACAGCCCCTGGCTTAACAAACCTTTGCACTGAGAGGGGCCTGAAGCCTTCAGTACCCAGGGTGACCAGCAAAGACAGGTATTGAATGCTCAGTGTACCAGGATTTCCAGATCTTCCTGTGGAAATAGCAGCTTTCTCAAGTAGAGGTAAAATCATAAGCAAAAGGCAGAACAAAGCAGAAAGCAGGTTCCCCAACACCCCACAAGCAAAGCTCACAGAAGGAAACTAGAGAGGTTAAGTGCAATATTAGCTGCTGAAATAAAGCCAGAAAATGTTGCAGCTCCTTTTTACTTGCCCTGTTTGAGTGTTGGACAGAGGTTTTGCAACACAGACACTTAAGATATGGTGAACCAATTCAAAAGCAAACAAAATGAGTGAGCTTCCCAAGGATACACTTCCCCCAGAGTCACAGCCTTGTGCCCACTGCAATGTCCCTCAAGGGCTGATTTACCTCACTGAAATGTAAGAACACAGACAGAAAGAAGATTCAATTCACAGAAGAGCTACATGAACTTCCACACTGTCACCAGCAGTGTTTCCTGCCTGGGAGAACCTGGGGAGAAAGGAGAGAAATGCAGTGTCACTCCTGTCACCACACCTTTTGTCATCAGCTGGATGGCCCATGGCCATACACATCTGCTGTGCAATTATTTCTGTGCAGTGAGGCCAGCACATACTGCTGGAAAAGCTGCGTGTCATAAAATCGTTCATTAAGTCCCAGCAAAAGGTGGGTACATAAATCAGGCTATCAGTGCACTTTCCTTGGGAGGTGGAAAGAAGTCTGGTCTGAGCCAAAATCCATAGAAATCCAAGACCTCTCCCAGCTATTACCACTGGCTTGTATTGGAAAGGCTTAAATCCTCCCTGACTGCAGAAGAGGGGAGAAGGAGCTGGAATGGGTCCAGCTGAGGACACGGCTCCCAGCATGTGACCTTCATTTCCCCAGTGGAAAGCCTCCTGAACCTCCTCTGCTCAGCCCTGTTTACCTTGCTCCCCTCCCCACAGAGCTTCCACCCACACAGGGCAGGAGGAGAAAGAAAATGGGGTGGATTCTGCCAAAAACTGCAAAGTTGCAAAGCCCAGAGCTGCTCTGGATTTGCAGAAAACACAGCTTCTCTCAGAAGCAAATTGCAGCCTTGCAGTGCTCACACGGGCAGCTTAGAAAGGTGTGAAGGTATACTGCACAAATCAGCAGAAGACATTAGATCTATTTGAGCAAGATTCCAGATTGAATGTTTATAATTATAGACTCTGTGTTTCAGCTTCTGTTTTATCCCTCTTTCAGAGATGCTGGCAGTGTTTTGATAAACATGCTTCCATGAGCCTGCTGTGCCACCTAAGCGACACTCCAAGGCAAGACCAAAGGTCTGAGATTTGGGTGCTCTCTGCCCTGTGCTGAGTTCCCTGGCCTGCCTGGCTTTCCCATCCCTTGCCTCTTTTCTGCTGTCCTATGTTTCCCTCCACTTCCTCTGTGCTGTTTCTCTCCTATGATGGTCCCAGCTTCGAGATCTCATCCCTCCTGTCGAAGTATTTATGTGTTCCACAGCACTCAGATCTGCCAAGGCAATTGCAGCTTTCACAGCCATCTTCTGTCTTGATAGTCACTGCCTTTCTCCTCCAAAAATCTTTATCTCTGAGTTGAAAAGAAAAACTTGTCCATAAATAGGCAACTGTCTCAGCTCAGCTCCCATCTCTGCTGGAGTCAAAGGGAAATTCGCTGACAACTTGAACAACATCAGGAGATAACACAATTCCTTTATTTGTGCACTAATGGTCTTCTACTGCCATTCTGCTCAGCAAGAGAGTCCTGTCAGTTCCCACACAACATGCAAAGGCAATATTATTCTCTAACACAAGACAGTCCCACCAGTTTTTTCCATTGCCTTGGATGGACTTATTGTGTGCTAATACGCACGTAATGTGAACATCTGTTTCAGTTTCAAACAAAGACAGTAGGATTTTTGGGAGTAAAAAAAGAAAGTAACTGTAGGAAGCAACATCATTGAACTAGATAGGATGAGCAAGGTGTGCAGCCTGGCACGTGGACTGCATTGCAGAAGGTAAATGTTCTGCCTCAGACCACACAACCAGACACAGGGCTGAGAACCCAGCTCCAACCTCCCACACAGCCCTCATTGCACTGGGAAAGGACAGACTCCCAGGGCGGCAGCTTGGGGAAAAGGAACAAGGAGAACCAAGACAAAATAGCATACAGAACACTTTGGCAACCCCTGTGTTTCAGTTATCCTCTCTCATGCTGTACACAAGGAGGTGGTTACATAAACCATGAGATGATGAGCATATTACTGTCTGCAAGGCCAAACCTGAAATCACAGTCCAAGACAAATTCCAGGCAGCACTCACTGACTGAAAAGCTGCTTTCAAGGCTTTTATTCATTGTTAATGCAGAGAACCCACCAGTGATCCAATCTACAAATATATATATATATATATATATATATATTTGAAAAAAGGAAAAAAGCGGCTTGCAGACATTGCTTGCCTGTTAGTTCAATCTTAAAAGACAAGCAAAATCTTCAGAAAATATACATGGTTATTTCAGAAATAACATTATTATTCAGTAACACAGTAATTATTTATTGTTTTTATTCCTGGCTGCTTAGAACACTTTCAAAGCCATGGAAACAGCAATAACATACCTCTCTACTTTTCAATAGGTAGTGATGTTAGATTTTGGCTGGCTATAAATACACAGATATATATACAGGCACCATGTGTGTAGCACACCTGGATGTGAATATGCTAATTATCTCAAACCTTCCAGGGTATAAAAACATGAGGGGTGACTATCAGAGTTTGGATACAGAGGATTTACACATGGCATTTACCCCTGGGTCAGAAGAAAATCCAAGGCTTGCAGCTAGTGGACCAACACTATCTCTGCCTTGGCACAATTTCACTCTAACCCTGTTCAGAACATTATTTCCAAACCCATCCCAAGAGCTTAGGACCTTCCATTTGATTTGGCCTGTGTTTGGTCTCAGGTAAACGTGATTTGTCAAAGGGCTTATGCCAGCACCACCCTCCCAGCCTGTGTGCATACCCACACTCACCTCCGGCAGATAAAGTTGTTATCACTCACTACAAAAATGCTTCACTCTACCTACACACAATAAGACCCTGCTTTCAGCCAATACAGATTTTGCTAACTGTTAACTAAAGGAGTTAAAATCTCCCATGTGGGCGTCCCCTTTAGCTGAATTTTACTATCCTCACCTCGGGGGAGAGCAGAAAAAAATGGTGTTTTAACTCATACTAAAAAAAAAAACAAAAAAAACCAAACCAAAACAAAAAAAATAAAAACCCTACAAGGAAATCCTTGCTTGGATGATTATATCTGGGGGCAGGAACTTGGCAGTGGTGGCTGGAGGACAGAAGTTTAATCAAGGACATGCTTCCCGCACCCCCATTAGATTAAAAAACCCTGCCTACATTTAGCCAAGTTTATGCTTCCAGAGGATCTTGCTAAGTCTTCAGGGACCACTGTCCTCACAGAGGCCAAACCAACCATGCAGGCTGTACTGTGAGAGGATACCTGGGCTGAAAGCAAGGACACTGCCTCTCCCACTCTCTCAGCTACATTTTTACAAGTAAATTGAACAGCACCAAGGCCTGTAGCACAGTCTATAGTGTTTAATTATTAGCGTGCTCCCTGGCACAGTTTTGGCTTGTCCTAGGGAGTACTCTGAGAGACTGTGTCTGGGCAGGGTTCAGAGAGCAGCATTTGCCAAGGGCTGTTCCCAACAGGCAGAAAGGATAAAGCCATCCTGTTATGGGAGGAAGAGAGTTTAGCTGTATGGACGTGAGCCAGGCTGTGCCACTTGCTCTTAGTGCCAGCAAATGGGCTCTGGCCCAGTTTAATTACAATGAAGACATATAATCAGGGACTCCTCTGTCAGGCATTGGCACTGAGGAAGGAGGAAAAATCAAAGAGCGGAAAGGGAAGAGCTGAATCCACTGGAGGGGAAGGGATGGCAGCAAGAGAGGGTAATTTTAGAGTTCCAGTTTGGGGTAGGAAAAAATGAGTGGGAGCTGGTGTGAGGGAGAAGGTAGGAATGGATGGAAAGAGATAAAGAGGTCAGGAAGAAGGATTTGGATGTGAATGAGAAATGCTTTACTCTGAGAAGGAGTTTTATAAGTGGAACTAAACAAGGTTGTTCAAAAATAAAGAATGAGATGAGAGAAAAAGTATGAGGAATAGTTGAGATTGTGGAAACTGGAAAAGGTTAACTCAGGAGAATGGGACAAAAAAAGAAAAAATCAATCAGGCCCTTGGGCAAGCAGAGGCTACAAAGCCCTTTGAGAGAACAAGGAGAACTTCTGTCCTCCAGCATTTGTGGCCCACCTAGTCCGAAAAAGGAGCTCAGGCTTTATCAGTGGTTTTCATGTGTTGCTTACACATTTCAGTATCTTTATCTTTGGCTTTCACCTGTGTCACATCTCATTCTTTCAGGAGCAATTTTATCTTCCAATCTCAGCAACCTCATGGTCAGACAGATGAAATGTCAGAAACTGTTAAGGTAACCCACCCTGTGTGCATCTCTGAGCAAAAAAGTCGAGCAGCAATTTCCATCAATAACTCCCTGCAGAGATTTGGAAAGGCTCCACGTTCCCTTAAAGGTATCCTTGAAGAATCATTTTAATTAACCGTTTACCTGCTGCACATTGCCTGAGGCTTTCAGCACCTGACATTGCAGTCACTTTAGCATCAGCCTGTCACTTGTCACATGAGCACTCTAGGTAGGATGCACAGTCTTTGATTTCTGTCAAGAGAAGTACAAGCCACTCTGGGGTAAAAATCCATACTGGGAACCATCTGACCCACCTGAAAACTGAGACACAAGAGGAGACCTCAAAGTTCCTTCTCACTGCTTCCGCAACATAAATATTTCTTTTTACTTCTTTTTTTTTTTTTTTTTTGCCTTTATAACTGAATATTTTACTGACCCTGCAAAAAAGAGAAATCCTCTTACCATGATCAGAAATGAACAAAAAAAGCAGAAAGCTCCCACTGCTATTGTGCTTGGAATATAACAGTCAAGGTTAGCACATAATAGCTAAACAATATGCATTTGAAAGCCGTCAAGAGAATAGTGCTTTGTTCTAATGAAAAGGATTGAAATGTTTTCTACTGTCTGCCTTGACACTTCATGTTACAGTACTTGGAATTACTTCAGTCAGGGAAGCTGTCACATCACTCATAAAGTGCCTGTAGAGCAGCAACACAGCAGCACTGAGCTGGTGCAGTGCACCCACAAAGAGGATCATTTTTATCCTCCTTCCTTGCCAGAACCACATTTGCTCAGGGACCTCCAGAGGAAAGCGGATTTCTGGTAGGTTGGGTTGGGTTTTTTTTCCTTTTTTTGACTGCTTCTCTGGCACTGTACCAGTGTATCCTGTGGGCTAAGGCACGGGGTTCAGCAATTTCAGCAGAAGGAGCTGCAGGGTGAGAGTTTGCTGAGAGGCTGCTCAGGCACAGCACTGTCCATTCTGAGCCTGTCCACTTGGGTTTTGCCAGTCCCATTTATTTCAGGATACAAACCACAGGATGGAAATTCTGGTCCTGACCATATCAGACATGCAGAGGACAAACAATTCAAACAGCTACAGGCTGTGTCTGGATTATTATCAGGAAGGAGTCTTAGGATGGGACTAAATAAGGAACTTTCCTAACTCGGGTAAGCCAGTGCTATAGAGGGAGGAGGTGTGTGATAAAGCTGGATGAGATGCTGTTGGGTTTTGGAAATATTTAAGCATAGAATCAGGAAGCAATTACCCTTTCAGGTGTAAACCAGTTCCAGAAGGACATTCTGGCTTGTGGAAACAGCCCCGAGCAAAAACCCACTTGGTTTGGAGGGTAATTAATGAGATCAGTAATTAAAGAAACACTGAAGTCATTCCTGCTGCCCTCCTCCCCCATCAGTAAAGGATAGCCACAGCCCTCTCAGAAGATTAATTCATCCACAGTAGTGGCATAAAATTGTGTAATGGAAAAGCATGAAAGCACAACTCTGTGAACCAAAAAGAAAAAAATGAGGGCAATAACAAAACAAAACAAACAAACAAAAAATAAAAAAAAACCCACAAAAAACCAAAACAACAGTTAACCAGCTCTTTTGCAGTGAGACTCAGTTCAGTTTTAACTTTACTGGTATTTCATTAATGCACAGATAGAGCTGCAGCCTAGCACTTAACATCACCAAGGAGCCTAGTGTGCATCCCTCTTATCACTAAAAATTTCCCAATTCTTTGTGACAGGTATATCTTTGGTAACTGTGGTCCTTGGTCCCTCTTCAATCACCTGCCAACATCACAGACAGTTGTTCCTCACTCCTGAGCTGAGGATCAGACTCAGATCAGCCTCAGGCACAAAAGCAGGAGAGAGGCAGAACTTGGTTAACTCAGCTCAGAGCTGCAGTCCTCAAAAAACCTTTGTGGATGCCACTTCTCCTTGGATATGACCAACATGGCCTTTGCCTCTCTTCAGGTAACTGAAGCAGTCACCTGCACACCTCAGGAGAGTTTTTGCGTGGTGCTCAATGTACTTTCAAGTGAAGTCCCTGGATCCCAATAAGGCAGGGCAGCCCTGGGCACACAGAAGTGCTGCTGCAGATGCTTAAACAGATATTGAACCCAGACACACTCGGGGTTAGGCAGCAGCAGATTCACATTACAGTTTTGGCTGCATGACCTAACTTTACCTCTGTTCTTCTTTGGGTACCCAAATCTTCCTCTGCAATGAGCTTCAACCTAAACATACTCTTGCCAGGCGCAAAGCATCTGTCCTATTTCCATTTCTATCTGGGAACCATCGACACCCTCTCCCTATCTAGCCTGGAACTAATCAGCCCTACATGTCTGGGCTATGCAGCAGTAATTACCCTCAACCTCTAGGCGGGGGTTTCACACCTCAGCCCTGGATATGTCAACAGAAAAATCTCTACCAACAACAGGTGTGTTCACTACTGGCTAGTGGGCAAGTGCTCCAAGGAGAGCCCGGTAGCCAAAGAGAAACACGGTTATACAGTCATTTAATGGTTCCATTAAATGGTTCCTTTCTGTGCTCAGCTCTCTCATGTGCTTCCACATGATCCACTGTGTGTCCCCTGACCATCTGAATGCTATTTCCAATGCCTGCTGACTTTTGGTGTTCTCCTACCAAACAAACCAGCATCAATATCCTGAAGAGTTGACAGAGAGGTCTGCCAGGGGGCAGTAACTTAACTTCCTTCTCCTGAACACAACAGCCTTTGGGGCCAGGCAGCCTGTGACAACAGGGGTAAAAATGAATCCAGGGTGTGCTCTTTTTTGATCAGAAATGCAGAATTAAGAGTTAGGAACCAAGCTCTCCTTTGCTCATCCAGGGAAAGAAAACCTTACACCCCAGCTCAAAGAATGAATACTTTTCTCATTTTTGATGCGGAGGATAAAGCTGGTGTTAATCACCCAAATGTCTTCATGGTAATATTCTAAATGATCTTTCTTTAATTTAGAGGAATTAAATGGTTAATTAAGGGGTTATATTCATAGTGCCTGAGTGGATCAAGCAAAATTTATTTGGTAGGTAATTAAGAGCTTGGTCTTTCTGAAAACAACACAAGTGTATTGCAAGTGTATTTCCCAATGCAATGAACATCATTCTTATTTTTAACTAGGTAAAATATGACGATCAAGGGGCAATCTTTAAAAAATAGTACAAAGCACATTGCTCTTCATCCTTCACCAGAATGTAACTTGTCTTGTGACAAACACCGACATATTCCAATACCTTTTAGTTCAAAGCCAGAGGAAGGAATTAACTTGCAAATGTTTCTGAGAGCAGGAATTCTGAAACATTTAGACTCAGGAATTTCGATGTATTTTGCTATCAAAAATAATTAATGATTAGTTAATAAATACAGTAACAACAACAAATAACAATGAAAACAGTGGGAAAAAAACCCAACCAGTTTTTATATGAGAAAAAACTATCATAAAAATAAACAGATTAATCTTTTTGTTTTAATTATGTCACTTCTTTTAAGGAGTCAGAGTTCACAGGCAACTGTGAACTGCCATTTTCTTGACCACATGGGATTTCAGAGAACACTGTTTGCTGGACAAGAGCTCTGGGTTCACCTTCCCACCTCTGCTCTTTTACAACTGCTTATACCAACTCAGGCAAATCATTTGGCACCTCCAAGCCTTGCTTTTGATCTCAGTAGTCAGGGTAATATTTATTTTCTCCCACCCTTGCCTAGTTTGGTTAGCTTGTATGCTCTTTGAAGAAAGGCCTGCCTTTTCCTCCTTTAAATAACACCTCCCAAGAGGGCAAAGAGGAATAGCTTCATCTTGCTTGTACGTGGGAATAATGAATGACACTCTCCAGGATGTGTTTGCAGTCACCTTCAGCTCTTTGCTGATGGGCTCTGCTGCTGTGGCAGTAACTCCACCCGTTGTGAAGCTGTGCATACCTCATCCTCTCAGCCCAATCTCTCCCCTGCTTCAGTAAAGCACTTGTGACAAATGGCATCTCACTAGAAAAACTAGCAATAGAAAAATGAAAAATGATGGGTGTAGGAAGCAGCAGGGAGCACAAAAACTACAGTCAGAATTGAGGCACAGTGCTGGACATCAAGGCAGAGGGAACTCATGGCCCTTTTGGGTGTTACTGGCTGTTATGGTTGAGTGGTCACTAAGCACCATGAGCAAGGACCTAGAGCAGTTGTAGGGATGGACAGATGCACAGACAGTTCTCCTCTTTTAAATATCCAGGACAGCAAATGTGAAAGTGGGAGACCATTTCATCACATCTTCTTCCAGACTGAATAAACCCAACTGAAATCCGTAATAACTCTCTTGCTGCTTTTGCATCAGGCCCAAGGGAGGGAGATGTGGCTCTCATCAAGGCAGTCAACAGCTGTAACCACCACAGGCTTCAAAAGGCTTGCACTTCTGTGGCTCATTTTTCAGCATTAGCTCCTTCCTTTAATAGAAAGATAAGTTAAACTTGGCTTCTTGGGAGCAGGGAAGCAGCAAGGGAACACTTCAACTGTGCCTCAGAGTCACGGCAGGGCAAGACTCAAAGTTATGTCCTTCACCAGATCTTTCTCCAAAAAGTGTGACAGTTTTGGAGGAAAAATGTTGTGGTTCAAGCAGAACAATTCATCACCATCTATGTCCACAAAACTTGAAAATCATTTTCAGCAGAAAAAAAGATTTTCAGGGACAGGGTTGGATGGGCAAATACATATTGCAAAGTCAAGGATAGTGGGATGCAGAATGCTCCTTCCCATCAACCACAGATTTCTCTGAAGGTTCTGGACCTTCCTTACATCTCCCTTCAGACACCAGACTGATCATGACCCAGAACAGCCTCCTGAGCCAGAGTAGGCTGAGATGGCATCAAAATCCACAACATGCTGAAATGCTTACAGGAATCCCCAGGGGACTCACTGGTCAAGGTCAAAAATAGCCATTGTGGCAGGAGCCTAATTCACTGTGACTGTTCAAGGAGGGCTTTTCCATCTCAAGTTAAGTGTTGCCAGTGAGACACTTTCTGGTCCAAGCTTAAGGGAGTCAGACATACTAACTGCAGGTGAGCCTCTGGCATCCAGACCAGAGCTATGCTAAAAAGTGAGCCAAATGCTGTTCAGAATTGAGCTAAAACATTTGGAAACTTTGTGACATGCACAGTTCCAGAGGAAAAAATATCTTGAAGTATTGCAGGTATCAGGCCTAGGCAATGGCTAAAACCCTTATCCAGACCTTTCTAATACTCAAGGATTTTTACATCTGCTATTGGCCAACAACTTGGCACCTGGTCTCAAGTTTTAATGATCTGGATGTCATTATAAACTATTCTACTAGATATATAAAGCAACAGAGTATATATTTGGGAAAATTTAAAGAACTGAAGTCCTCCCACCCAATATGACTGAGTACACAAACACAACTCTCGTTGCAAGCAGCTTTTTCTCCAGTTATCAGAGAACCAACCTTTTCACCAGACACTTGTTAAGGGACCACTCAAGAAGATGCTTGCTTGCCAGTGAAAACTGGCCTCATCAGAAAAAAAAAAAAACCTCAGCACTTCATGCAGCACTGCCAGCAGATGTCATGGCTCTGTTTGACTGGAGAAGAGCACACGAGCTGCCATATGGGATCAGTCAAAACCCCATCCTGGCTGGTGCTCTGGTTTGGGCAGAGGGTAGGGGAGGAGAAAAGAAGGAGCCATGCAGAGGGTGAGAATCCCTAGGCACGTGTTGGGTTCATTCCCAAGTGGGAAGCTGTATCCAGGCCATCAGGTTTAATAATTGACAATAGGACAATCAAAAATAGTTTCAAAAAACCTTCCAGCATAATAAATTGACCTATGTTTACAGAGTCCAGCCTTTCAACAGTCAACCAGTCTAGATTCATACACTTTAACAGAGGTGCATTTGTGTTGGATTTTGTTTAAGCAGGAGTGGCATAATTAACCAGCCCCTCAATCAACAGCTCTTGAAGTTTTTCCCTCCCTCCTGACCTCCCTTACCCTTTCATAGACCACAACAGAGATTTTCTAACATGCCCTTCCTGAAAGCTGTCCATCAAACTTGTCCTGTTCCCTTTCCCCACTCAGCTGAACTTTGCTTTTCTGTGGATACTTGTACACTAATTTCAAGACCCTAGACCAGGGCTCAAAAGAGCATTGAAGCAAAGGAAGAAAAAAAAAAAAAAAAAAAAGTGTTGAATTGTGAGGTTTTTTTGATCATTCAAATGCTCATGAATTTTCAGAAAGCTGGACAGGTAATACCTTTTCTAAACAGAGTCTTTAATTTGGAAAAAATACTAAAAGCTCAGCATTTCACACCTCCACTGAGATATGCCTCTGGCTACCCTTTTATTTTTCATGCTGTGTTTTCTGAAATGTTACATTCAAGAGAATACATTGCCTTCAAATCATGTACACATGCATGTTTATTAAGTCATTACCATAGCCTTAAGTCCATAAAATCACTGTGGACTGTAATACCACATGTGCATCCAGCAATTAGATGAATAAATTAACCCTGAAAATTTTCTGGTTGAGGTGGAAGGGAACAACTTGTACTCTGAAAGTAGAAATAATGCTCCAGAATAGAGGAATCAAATAATTTTTGTATTTAAAAGACTGCTACCTGGCGAGTGCTCACAACAACAACAACAACAAAAAAAATTCCCTAATCATGCTGATGAATACCAATAGCCTTAAATTTCTGAAGAAAAAGGGAAGGAAAAAAGTAGAAAACAAGAATTTGGCAGAGCACGCAGTTCCAAAGTGCATTACTCCGTCAGTGTCATTTTCTATGCAGCAGTGTTCTTTCAATTATTTTTCCCCTCTCTTCCTCTGTGCAAAGAAAATTGGCAGAAAAAGTTGCCTGCAGGATCAGAGAGGGGTATTTTTATCAACCTACAACTAGATTAAAAACCCTTTATCTGAAATGCAGCAGAAGACTGGCCTAAATTAAATCCCATCTCCCTCTGCTTCTGGGCTATGAAGGAGTACCACGCAAATGGCATCTTGCTTAATTTGTATTATTTTTTAATTTCTGTTGGGTTTAGTTTGCACTTGCACCAGTTACTTAGGCAAAAAGGGCAAGTGAGGTGCAGATGAGGTGCAGACAGCTACATAGCAAATGTCCCAAAGGGGGTGGCAGATGAGAAATATTTGCTGAAACATCTGGTCAGTCCATCACCTGAGGACACAGGAGTAGGTCAAGCCCAAAGCTCTGGAGAGCAACTTCTAGCCAGTGCATCAGTAGCCAGGACATCAGCTTTTTACTCTTGCTGCAGTGCCCTCTTTATCTCCACTGTTCACATGGCAGGGCCTTTGCAGAACCTGTGCTTGCATGAATTTTTGATGATATTAATAATGATTGTTGGTGGTGTTGCACTGCAGTGGAACTAGCAGGGAGCCTTCCAGTAAGTGGGTCACAGAACTGCCCTCTGTCAGGGCACCCAGCACTGCTGACACAACCACCAGGTGTCAACTGTACCCACACACATGGAGCAGCTTCATTCTGCTCATTTCATGCGAGTCTCCTTCAACTGCACAGCCCCAGGGGGCTGATGTTGCAACCCATGAGGACAGTAAACAAAGTTGTGAAAGAGAGGCAGGAGAAAACAGGACCTGAGAAGTTGGCATCATGGTCTGATTTGTTCCTTACCTGTGAGCAAACCACCTACTTGTACAGGAAGGGTTATAAACACTTGGATCTCTTCCTTTTCAACCCTGTTAAAAGAACACTACCACCCAAAATGAGGTTGAGTGAAGAATCAGCAGATGTCCTGTCCAGGATATTTTTGGGTAGTTGTTCCAATTTCTGCACTGCTGGCTTCTCTGCCTCCGTCTCATGTCAGAGTGTACAGGAGCAAAGAGCTATTAATTTGCCTCAGCAGTGATTGTTGTGCACAGTGTCCTGGGCAGAGACTTTTCATTTAATTTTCATACATCATTTACAGCTTGCTGCATCCATTCCAGAAAGTCAGCACCAATCTCCTTAAGTTAACATGGAACAAACAGGAAAGGAGATAGAATTCTTCTGTTGTTATTTAAAAGTCTTGTCATGTCTGGGCACATTTGGTGTTGCCACTGATTTCATTTTCAATATACTTCACTGATATAACGAAGTCATTTCCTTGAGAATACACAGGGGAGTGCTGGACAGCATTAATGTAGAAAAAACAAACATAACCAATTTGCTTGTAACAAACCTATATTCAGCATTGCCCTTTGTTTGTTGTTGGATATTTTTTCTTCACATTTTATATTAATATGATAGGCCAAATTCTGGTTTTCAGCACTGCTGTAAACCCCTCCAAGGAGCAAACAGAATTTCTGTGGATTTGTAGACGTAATACAGATAAGGATAAGGCCCTGAAGCTTGTTTGGAAATAGCTTATACCGCCCCACCTGTTTATTATTCAATTGGGACTGCTAAAAAATTATGTGAAAAGTGCTCAAGACAAGTCCAAGTGTTCTTCTGCACCCAAGTTCAGCAATCATTATGTCCATGTCCTTTAATCTTTTATCCACACTGCTGCAGTTACACACTCTATGAAGAGAAGTACAATAATAACCCCTTTGCAGCCTCTGAAGGCTGTAAAGGAGGATTAATTAGTTAATGTTTACACAGTGCAGGGGCCAGGCTCTGTGCTGATTTATGCTTGATGCATGTCAGCAGGGGTGGATTAAGGTGGGAGCCAACACAGATCTGAGCGTCTTGCAAAGAATGCACCAGGTTTAATGTTATCAATTTGCCCATTGTTTAATTTTTTCCCTTTTTTTGATGGCTTCACAGAGCTGAAAATGCTTCATACCTATCCAGGGATCTCTGCACCTCTTGAGATGGCTGTGAGGACCCAGCCTGGCAGTGGTCTTTAGGGAATGTCTCAGGTCACACAGATAAAGTCATGATAAGCAGCTCTCCAGAACAGGGAGTGGTGGCACAGAGCCCTGACCCCATGAATAAAAGGACAAGTAGACTTGCCTTTAAAACAAAGTCAGGTTACAGAAAAATAATTAATTAAGGAAAAAACTGATTTGCTGGTTCTTCCACATCTCTGCTTTGCACAGATACTTTGGTTACACTAGTGAAGTAATGGTGTATACTCTTAAAGCAAAATAAGCATAAATGAGTCTAATCTGGTTTTCAGTTTTAAAATTCTTCTAGACAGTGATTGCATGTCACTGCATAGGAGCATATGGCACTATTACTTGATCCTCTTACCAAGGGCAACATTAATGACTTTTGCCTAATCCAGCAGTGTACACTGTTAAATGGTTAAAAGGATGTTCCAGTAAACAAAATGCACAAAAGCCAGGGCCTATACTGTTATCCTTCTCCCCTTTGCCCTTTGAATCCAGGCCAGGAACATCTCATGTATCATATGAAAGGATTGCTGTAGAGAGAGCACAGTGACAGTCACACTGATACCAGCTGCAGCAGTGAACACTGCTGTGCAGAGCTTGATTTAGTGCCTGTCTATTCTGGGAATCATGAGGAAGGAAAAAATAGTTTACCATTTGCTCCATGCAAGCTAGATCCCTGTGTAATTTTCCAGGAGGTGCATCCTATCATTTTCCAAAACAGTTCAAGAATCATATTTGGATGAGCTTTCATGTGAAACAGGCCAGATTAAGTTCTGTGACTGAAGGGTGGGCCTTGATGTCTTATTCAGCTATCTATATTAGATGTCCCAAACCAGAGAGAGTAATTAGCTCTTGTCAGATAATGAGTCTGTTGAAACCAGCCTGTTTTACACTGCCCCATAATACTCCTAATCGACAAAGCAAAATCATCAGGTCCAGAAATCCTGATAGTTCCTAGACTTCAGAATGTATAAAGCAGTAACACATCAAAGAAAAGGGGAACAGAAGAAAAAACCCCTTGTATTTAAGACTACCACAGCTTACACAGCGCCTTTAGTCAGGACCAGCTCTCAGGATCTCTGCTGATGTGAGAGTCGTGCAAGGGAGAAGGGGAGAGAAGACTCTTTGCCTAGCTGGAGTTAATAACTAACTGAATTCAGTGGAGCTCAAGTCCTCTCTCCCTGTGTGCTTCTTGGAATACCACATTCATTGTACTTGCTCCAATTGCCCTCTGCTACACAAAGTATTACTGCATTCCCAGGCAGAATTTCCTCTTTGTTTTGATTCAGTCATGGGCCCATAAAGAATATTTCAATGGATAGAATTTTTAATTGCAGGAATAGGGAAACGGATCTGCCATCAACGTTAATATTCTTTGTAAGTGGCTGTCTAGAAATCACTTCAAAGTAACGAAGAGACATTGAAGTAATTTCCATCGAGAGCAGTGCTTGATAGACAGACACATGAGCAGGTAAATAGAACCCTAAGTTAGCAGGATGGCACATACATATTTATATATAAATCCATGCTGATGCAAAAGGGCTCTTTCAACCGATACAGAGAGATTCAAAATATTTTGGTGAGTCACTCTGTTAACCAGGCTCAGAAGCCACTAAATGAGGCAGGAACTGGGGGGCTACATGTTGACAGCAAGCTCCTGGTGGCCCTCTCACAGAAGAAAAAAAAAAAAAAAAAAAAAAAAAAGAAGGAGTGCTTCCTGAAGTTGCAAGTACAAATACAAGGACAAAACACCTATGACAAAGAGTCAGAACAACAGTAGGGCAGCACCAGCAAGGTAGCTGGAAGTGCTGAAGAAAAGAGGAAGGATTCCAGTCCTAGCTTTGAGGACACATTGAATCCATCAGCCATAGACTGATACAGTGAAGGTGAAGAAGATTAAAAAGTTTTTAAAAGAATGTGTTAATGAAAAACAGGAACTCTGGAAGGTGAAGGAGTAGGAAGGTATTAAAAAGAATTTTTTAGTGTATCTGTGAATTTTAAAAAATTAGCAACTTTTGATGAGCTTTAATTTGAGATGCTCCAAAAGTAGACTAATAGGCACAATGATCAAAGATTTTTAAGGACAAAAACTCTAAAAAAAAAATCCTCAGGAAGAAGAAAGCTTGGAAAATATCCAAAGGGGATTATCTCATGAGAGACATGCTAAGAACACTGCTTCTTTATTTTTCTGTTTGTATTGAACCCATAGTAAACTGTTGATTTTCAAAGCAACCACAAAAAATCAATCGTCAGAATGATGTGCATATGACCAGTCTGGAAACATCCAAGTGGGAGTTCCTGGGTATGATCTGTGCAGTTTGAAAAAGGATCATTAATAGCAGCGTTACAGTGGCGTCTGGAGGCCTGGCTATGATCTCTTTGTTCTAAGCTCTGAACAAACAGTGCAGAGAGTTTGCCCGAGGAACTAATGACCTTAACAGACAAGACAAAAGTTGGAGGAGGAAACAATCCAGGAAAGACAGACTATTCTCCCCACGTGTGCCAAGACAGATCTATGTCTTTGTGTAAGCAAGAGCCAGTTACCAAAAGCAGGGTGGAGGATCCCAGTCCTTTGAACACAATCCCATTGTCTGAGCAACTCCAAAGTTCATACAACAACTGCACACTCCTGCTTACCTTTGGTTTGCAGGTCATAAGTCAGAACTTAGACCTCCTATAGGAGGCTGCAGGATTTAAAAAACATGTGCTTTTAACTGGAAGGAGGCTGAATGCAGCATATGTGAAAGATTAAAGGAATATCAAGCAGCTGTTAAAGGTTTGCATGATATGAACTCAGCTTTGGCAGCATTTTCTGCAAACAGAAAGGTAAGACAGAGCAGGATAAGTGTTGGTAGCAGAGTCCAGTGGTCTCAGTGGACTCACAGAATTCCTGACACCTAAGAGCACTGTGGAACAGGTATGAAACACATGAGGCCATTAACTTGGTCATAATTACTAGTCAGTCACATTTTCTTAATTGTTTGGACTCACCTGCCTTTATTCCTTAGAAGACCTGGAGCAGAATTCCGAGCTTCCCTGGCATTTCACTTGGTGACACGCTGCCTACTGGGACATGGAGAAAGCATTGAGGTAATTTCCAACTGAAAACGTGACTGGAAATTAAGCAGCAATGGCAAGAACATGCCAGACAGAACTGAGCACAACCCAGCCTGTACCAATATCCAGAGAGAGGGGAAAAAAAATAAATTGCTAATAATCATAGATTCATAGAATGATTTGGGGTGAAAGGGACTTTAAAGATCATCTGGTTCCACCTCCCTGCTAGACCAGATTGCTCAGAGCCCTATCTAAATTGTTCTTGCACAATTCCAGGGATGAGGCATCCATGTCTCTGGGCAATCTGACCAAACGCCTCATAATCTTCCTATGTTATCCCTAGTAATGAAGTAGGAACCATTTTGGAGTGGTTAAAATCTCAGAATGCTAAAGTCCCTTGCTCATCACTGTGTGTGGGGTTATAGAAGCATGCCTACAAATTAGAAATCTGTCTGGTTCCAAAATATGGCTAAAGACAGATGTCCAGGGCAGAATATAAGACAGAAAGTCTGTGGTGATACTTCCTCAGGATAAACACCTTGCCTACAGAGGCTTTCTGAGTCAGAGGTACTGGCAAAAGTCTTCACTAGATGTTTTTTTCTTCCATCAATCTGCCTAGGGCTGATTCACTTTTTTGTTTGTTTATTTTGAACCCTATAAACAGGCACAGCAACCTGTGTCAAGAAGAAGTTTCACAGAACTGCACACCACTAAAAGAAACATCATTTTCTGCCTCCTCTGAACTAACCATCTGCTAGGTTTTCCTCATACCCCCTTATATTCCCTTATCTAGGGGAATACAGTGACCAATCCCGGCTTATTTACCATTTTTATGGCATCCCACCTGCCAGTATAGATACCTCCAATTATCTCCAGCTTGAAGCCTGTTATCTCAGTCAGTTGTTCCTCAGATAGAAGCTCTTCACTATTACATTCTTGCTGCCCATCTCTGAACCTTTTCCTTGTATTCTATATCCTTTATGGGATGGGATATACCAGAAAAGCATACAGCATTGAAGAATTACAGAGTGACCTAAAAATTCTCCCTGTAGTGTTCTCTGTTCCTCTCTAGATTTTTTAGCATTTTATTTACTGCTTTATCAATAGCACAGATGATGCACCATGTCATTAAGGAATGAGATTTGAGGAAAATAAATACATTTTCATGGACACAGAAGCTGCTACTGGCAGCATGGCCCAGACTGTCTTAGATGTAATTGCCAACAAATTAATTCACCAAAGAGCACTGAACCACTGATGCTATTTTAGGCTTCATTTTGGTAAATAGAAAGTGCATTACAGAAGAAGCGATCAAAGAAAATAACCTTTGACTGAGAGATCACAAGTTGATTCAGTTTAAATTAAATGAAGGGTAAACAAAAATAGGTCTGTAATTAAGGCTCTACATCTCAAATGAGCAAAATTGAGAAATTAAGGGACTAATTAGCAAACTCAGCTGGACTAAAAAGCTGAAAAGCATGAATGTGGGAAAGGCCTGTGATTCCTTTCAGCCAAAAGTACAGAAACTACCTCCAGTACATGTCCCAAGCCAGAGAAAAATAAAGCCTGTAAAAATTACTGTTAATGTAAGTGAATGGGTAAACTATATCAACAAAGTGTACTAGCAATCAATGAAGGGCCAACAAAGAATGGAAAAAAGACAATGGGCAAAGAGGAGAGTACTTTAGAGGCCAAGAAGTTTGAGACTAAAATGCAAAAGCTCAAAATGAGCCAGACATTCCAAAGGACAGAGAAGTAAATAGAAATGGGCTGTCCAGCCCTATGAATAAAGTAAACAGTGTGAAAAGGAGTGGAGCAGACAGGAAACAGCTGAAAGACTTGATGGTTCCAGCTGCAAACTTACATGGTTGCTTTACACACACTGAGTTTTCAGCAAAGATAATAGTGCTAAAGAACAGTAGGATGGCTGACAATCACAAAAGTATGGCAAGGTCCATATCTGAGAGAGAAGCTAAGTTCAAAAAGCTTAATGTCTTCAGAAGAATCTCCATCTTCTTGGTGTTACAGACCACAGTGACCCGGCACATCCAAACAGAGAGTTGGTAGATGGGAGGGTTTGGAGAAAGGGGAGAGAAAAGGAAAGGGAATGGGAAACGAGTAATGAGGTGAGCCAAGACAAGAGAGTAAAATTAACTCCTTGTGATGTGCTGTTGAATAATCCCCAGGAGCCAGAAACTCCAACGACAGTGAAGGCCACAGTGGGATAATGGGAATTTTCATTCCCAAAGCTTGGGGCTTGCTCCTCTGAGAACAGGCTGTCTGCCCCAAAATCTATCTTCTCTTCCTTCCTTAATATGGGAGAGCTGCAAATTTGAAAAATCTGCAAAATACTCCTGAGAGACAGCAGTACTGGGCTAATGAGAGTGTTCTCCTATATAAATATTGGCTATAGGAAAGCCTCAAGTAAGGCTTGGAATAAATGAGATGACCTTTTCATTTGGGAGATTTTAAAATAGGAGTCATACCAACTGGGAAAATTCAACAGAAAAGCTTTTGGGAAATTTCTCACTGCTGAATGTTTTGGTTAATATCATTCCAAATTAGTGCAAAATAAAGTAAATTTGCTTCCACTTGGGGAGGGCTCATCAAGTGGGCAGTATAGTCTACCAGAGATACTGAGACAATAACTCATTTAGAGAATTATTTAGCTATCAGCTGGGAAACACATCACTGTCATTTGCCAGGGCATATATGGCTTACAATACATTAATCAGGTATCCATTGGAGAAGAAAATAGTTATATTTTTACAATAAAGTGTAATTTCAAGGGTGATTAATAAGTGAATAAATAAAACAGCTTTCAATATGAGTAGGTGCATTTTTGTATCTGTAGAACTCCATTAAAAGAGCCACACAGCCCTTTCATCATACTGAATTAATGTTAAAATATCTTCCTGACCTCAGCTGCACTCTGCAGCCTTCCATGCTGCACCACAATTTTCAAACAGCCTGCCAGTGAAGCATTTCCTTGCCTTTCCTTGCTGACCTCACATATCCAGCATGTGCAACATCTGTCCTACCAAATGACCCACTCATGGAGTCCAAGCCCTGCTCAGCATCTGCTCTGAAAGGTTTGCTGAAATCAGCAGCAGCAGAAAGGCCCAAGCCCTTTGAAAAATCCTGGTCTCAGTCACACAGCAGAGCATCAGCCAAAGAGTTGCCATATTTCTGTCCCAGGTTTTCAGGAAGCATCAGTCATGCTCTGCCCACGTTTTGCAGATGGTCTGTGCTTAGAAACACATGGCATTTATTGTGCATATGCAGACCATCTGTCCAGTGTACAGACCAAAGGCCCGTGGCTCCTGGAAATGCTGGACACATCGCACGTGCACCAGAGCAAGTCTGAGCACGTGCAGAAAATTCATCTGAATTTTTTATTTTGCTTGAACAGTCTCTGAAATCCTGGACAGAGGTAATGAATAGTTTAACTTAAAATACTGTAGGGGAAGAAAGTGTATGTTGTCAGTGTACAATAGCTCAAAACACTCATTTTCACTAGATATGAAGGGTCTTACAGTGCTGCCTGCTGTGTTGTGTGTAGAACACTGGTTAAAGTATCCCACTGGAAGGGAACCAGGACCTCTCCGTCCTCCAGAATGGGTCTGAACCCTCTAACCAAACAGTCAGCACAATGAATCTCAGTCTTAAGAGCCAGAAATGCTGGATGGGAATTGTAATAAACCAACTTTGTGAGAAAACTTGGCAGCTCCAGAGAAGTGCCTTGAGATTTCAGGAATACAACCTTGTTTCTCCCCAGCCATAGTCACTCCCATGAAGTCACCATGGGGTGACTGCCTCACATTCCCCTAGATTGATATCTTCATAAGGAGGTATAGAAGGTCTGACACAGTTTCCCCTAGGGTCAAACTCTACAAAAACTCCACTTTCCAAAGCTCCCTCACAAAATGAATGCTGGGAGAGGGATGTACAAACAGAGGGTGGTATCAGCCGACAGTCAGCCTTTAAAAAGTTGGTAAAACTCAGAAAAAGGCTCAGCTTCTCTGGTGTCACTCCAAGTCAGTGTGATCAAACCTTCTGGGACAGTGAAAGATCCCTAAGATAATTTCTAACAGTGATGCTGTCACTTATACAGAAATGTAAGTGTTTTCTTCCTTTTTGTCTAGGTAATCTCAAATACTTTTGTCATATTGAAACAAAAGGCATCACTGGACCTACTGAAAAGGAAAAAATGTTGCTCAGAATCTGCTCCAGCCTTGGGAAGATGCACAAACCTCCCAAGGGTTATGTATGCATATAAAAATTGATGCTCTGGGCAGCAGGGCACCCACATGGTATTATATGTTTCTGAATAGAAAGGAAGCTATATAAAGATAATAGTATTCCTGACACCTGGATATTTCAGGCAGTCCTGCCCTGGGGTTCTTCTCTGAGTCATCTGATCACATATCACCTCAGCTGTAGCTCACTGGGTGGAGAGGAAGACTGATGATAGCATATGTCTTCTCCAAAGGTTACACCTGCCAGCCTGAAAGGCCTCCTGAAGATGCAGTAGCAGCTAGAGGTTACTCAGCTGCTCACCACCTCTCACTTTCCTTCTCCACATAAAGGGCAGCAGAGCAATTACTGGAGGAAAGGAAGGAGCAGCCTATGCCTGCACACATTAGGATCCTCTTACAGGAACACAAATCCTGAGACAATGTCATTAAAATGCAGCCTGAAAAACACCAACTTGGACAAAGCTTGCTTTATTAGCACTGTTTAATCACAGGAGGGTGCCTGGGTGCAGATCAGACTGGGAAAACCCATGTGGTGCTACCAGTAGTTAAATCACACCCTGGACCCACAGAGACACGCCGTGATCCTGCTGTGCCCAGCAGGACACAACCACATGTGCCTTCAGGGCACAGCCCATCACCCTCCTCAGACACCTTTGGGGCAGAGAAAAGATGGAAATCAGCTGGATAGAGGGTGCTGCAGCAAGGGGTCTGTTGTGAAGTGTCTGACAGGGCAGCGTGGCAACTGTGTTGGAGGGAAGAGCATCATGTCCCAAAGGCTGTGTGTACACACACCAGGCACATGAGGAGTCTCTGGACACTTGGTGCAAGAAAGAAAAGCCACCAGATCTTGTGAAATCATAAAGAGAAAGAAGAGTCAGGTCAGCCCAACCAGAGCTGTGCAGTGAGGCATCACAGTGCAGCCCTGAGGAGCTGGAAAGGGAGGGTGGCAGCGGCGCCTGCCCGCCAGCTGGGAGGGGGAGAGAAGCTGCAAAGGTGAGCCTGAGAGGGAAAATGACTCAGGGGTTTGACGCATCAGACAAATGGGAAGCATAAATAACCACAAACACCCAGATGCTCAGAGCTGGGCAGCCACAGGAGATAGCCAGATTAGAAAATCCAAGTAAATGTGTGTGGGAGTGGATATGAGATCAGAGGAGCAGGGTCAGGCAAGCTCAAAAACAACCTCTGGAAGTCTTTAGCATTCTATTGAGCTTGATCAGGAGGAAAGGAAGCCTTTGAAAGTGGCAAAGGGACAGGGGGATATAATACCATAGCCTGCATGCAGAGAATAGCATGGCTTTGGCATAATGAAAATCACTGTGCACCATTCTTCTCTCACTTAGCCTCGTTTAAACCACGAATAATGACATGGCAAACTACAACAGGTTAAAGCCAGTGGGAGTGAGAGAAGAATCACATCCTTTTTGTTTAGAGAGAGAGGCCTGCAGGGGAAAAAAAAAGCAATAGAAGGAGATTTACAGTAGTCAAGAGGGAAAGCTATCAGGGATGGCATGAACAGGAGTTGCACAGGCAGTGCTGTGACAATGCACAGTCTGGATAAGGAAGCAGGTGTGGAAAGATTGTTAATCAAAAATTAGGAGCGAGCAAAATTTGATGTAGCTTCAGTTAGAGGGACAGCTTTGCCACATGCCTCAAATCACAAAACATCCTTTTCTATCTAGAAATGTGAACCTAGGACTGGCTGTGCCTGCACACATGGGTTCATGACAGCTTCTTCAGAAGGCTTGGGAAAGGTGGCCAGTGCTTCCATCACCTCCTTTTCTGGTGAGTGAATTACATGAAAAGGATGAAATCGACTGTTCTGGTCACCACAAGACAGCAATGCAGATGGAGCAGGGCAGGCCGAGTGGGAGAGGTGTGGGAACCCTATTGATGGCTTTGGAATGTTGTCCCCACATGAGAAAAGATTTATAAATTGAGAGCCCATTATCAAGCAAAGAAAGGTCTCTAGAGATGTTGTTGTCATTTTAGATGGAGCATGCAGGGCAAGAGGTTACATGAGATGTATTTTAATACAGCTAACAATTGCCTCATTTGTCACAAGGCAAAGAAAAAAATTAGTTTGGGACCCTATAATAGAATAGTTTAGGGATGATAATTTGTGCTGACAATTGTCTGATGCAAAAGCAGAATTTTTAATGAAGAATGAATATAAATATTTCTTGGGGATTGTAAGTGAATCTCAGAGCTTTAAACTGGGCAGGGTACATAGTCTTGTTTTTTATCATATAATACACATAAACTATCCTGCTACCATCATCCTATCAAACTGAAAGCACAGCCTAGCTGTGCTGTTTCTGCAAGAGAGGCAGCTTCTGTTTATTTCTCATTTAGGGAAAAAATTACATTGATAGTAAACAAGAGATTAGTGCATGTTCCTGGATAGGAAGAACAGTAGTGGTAGAAAGTATCCCCTATTCCCAAATGATAGGGATGAGTATATCTAATTAAAAAATAATCTTTTATTGTCTGCCAACTCAATCTAAGTTTCAATATACAAACCAGCAATTACAGGAAGTAGATAATCAGTTATGCATTTTAAAGACTTTCTGCTGAATTACATGTCCTTTAATTACATGTACATTTTTTAAAACAAAAATTGGATTTCTTGGAAGTGAAGGAGAAGAAGTAACCAGACTTGGAATGGATTGACTTTATTCCTGTATATCCATAGCCAACAGAAATGATTTGGAGTAATAAAAGCGAAGCATACTATTTTAAATCATATGTCACAAATACCTCTAAGAAGTAACTTTCATTGCCCTGAGGCATCTCATGTCTTCGTGTTATCCTTCCAGTTTTTGAAGCATGAGCATCGTTGAATTTTAAGCACCAAACCAAATGCTGAAAACTTTAAAGGTGTTGCTGGCACGTGTGTGCATGTAACAGAGGCTTTAGTTGGATACACATCTTTCTGTCATATATACATGGTTAATACACAACACTTGCTGCAGAGGTTTCTGTGAAGTCGTGTGCTTTTTTCAAAGTACATTAAGTATCCTAAACCTGCAGGTAGTAAAACACAGGGTGTGAATGTCAGGTTTAAAATATTCAAGAATGTAAGCTGAAGCAGGTATCCCTCTTACCATAAGCAAGGCTCAGCAGTGAATGTCACTCTGGCAGTGCAGGTTTCTGCCACCACCACCACTCCAGCTCTCATTAAAACTCACTCCAGTGCTAGTCAGAAGGAAAACTGGGCTGGCTGTGTGATTGGCTTTCAGACACACCAGACCTCCAAAATACGAAGGGGCAAATGGAAAAATGTGATGGGGGCCTTACAAATTGGGCAATTTGCTGACTACCTGCTGCTGATACATGTTGTTATCTCTGTCTCTTAAGCACTGCTGAGTATTGTTATTTCCCCTACATCTTCTCCATGCTGTCTGCCCTGTCTCACAATACCCTTCCATGAAGCTTGTGACTCTCTGCCATAAATCAGATTCTTTAACAGTGACAGGCATCACTACAGCTTCCTCCAAACAGATTTTTGCTGCAGGCACTGGCTCTTCCTGCAAGGGTGCCACTCCCTGCCACTGATAGCTATAAATCCAGCAGTAACTTAAACAGGCTTAAACATCAAATTTGATCTTCTGCTTTTTTAGAATTCTGGGTGGCTTTTGGTTGTAGGACTGTTTTTTTAAAGGCAAAATAACCCATATATGTGCAAACACTACTGGTTCTGCCTGCATGAGCTCACCAGCAAGCTCAGAAAATGTGTTGCCCCTCTGCAGTGTTCAGCACTGAACACATTTCTGCTCTCCAGGACAGGCTGTGAACTGCAGAGATTAGGTCTCTTTCAGTGCCCATCTTCTGGCAGCATGCTGGGATGAGAAAGTCAAGGGGGTGACAAGGTTTTGGAGAATTGCTCTGGTACGGGATCTGTGGATGTGACATTCCAGCTCCTCTGGTGCTGAAGGTGGGGGCAGGACACAGGCTTCAGGCCAGGAACATGCTAATGCTGATTTATGGCTCCAGCAGGAGGAGAGGAATCTGTTTGCTTCATATCCAAGTCTCCCACCTTTGAGCAATCATACCGACTCAGGTGTGAGTAAATGCCAAAAAAATTTCAAAACCACTTCTTTTGAATTGCAGGGTAAGGTACTACCAACTTCCATGGAAATGTCACACTTATAAGAAGAATTATGTTCTTCATCACCAGCATCCTACTGCACTTATGTCTACCCTGCTCAAGTGTGAGA
Source organism: Cettia cetti (assembly GCA_013401135.1). Taxonomy (NCBI): domain Eukaryota; kingdom Metazoa; phylum Chordata; class Aves; order Passeriformes; family Sylviidae; genus Cettia; species Cettia cetti. Next base: position 37,019 of record VZUI01003892.1, read on the forward strand.
GATCAGATTGGCACCAGCTCACTTATCCTGCCTAATTGGATACAATTATTGACTTCCTGCAACTTAGTGTTTTATTGGGATTTTGTTTTGCAGAGGGATTTGGATTTGGCAGGCTGTAGCTAGTAGTGCTGCTATGTTTTGGTTCTCCTGGACAGCTGCTAAGTGGCAATGCACTTACCAATCTTTGTACAGCCTTTTCTTCAAAGGTGCAGAAATTCAAAGGGCCTGCCTGCAAAGGGCTCTATTTTCATCTTGTTTAATAGGAAGGGGCATTAGTGTTGGCCTTTATTTATCCTTCATTAAGACATTGTGCATTCAAGTCATTACCCAGATGTATTTTAATATACATAACTCTCGTTCTCTGAGGCCAGTATCTATCCTTTGATGGACACTTCTCCTCTTAGCACCTCAGAAGATATTAACTATAGCACCATTTTCCTTTGAAGTCAGCCTATGCACCACATTACAAGTATAGCTACAACAATCATTTAATGTGCCAAACAGCACTTTAAACCTTACCTTGTCAGATTTTACTCCTCCAGCTTCTAAAATCAGTCACTTTTACCTTCTTTCAACTCATTTTCTGTGGGAGAGATTTTCCCAAAAGAGACAGGACTCATTAAGGAAAATCTGCCAAGTCCCCTTTCCCAAGCACTCACCCTTTTTCTCCAAGGATTCCCCCATTGCCCCCAGTCATGCACTATCATTGCAATTAACCAGGTACATCACAGGTGTAAAAAGGACATTCCAGTTCAAAGAGGAGGTTTTGGTCATGAAACAGTGTCCAAGCAGACGCCAACTGTTGTTGCAGCTCAGCTATGCTCATCCCAGCCTGGATGATATCCTGCAGAAACTCTAACAGATCCTGCTCCATTATCTCCTCTTGGATTAGGAATAGGACTGTACATTGCCTCCAAAGGATCTTTTTGGTTTTCTTCCTGGGCAACTACCACACATTTCATCCACTAGCAGGAAGAAATAATTTCAAAATAGACAACATACCCTTTTTTCAGTATTCAACTCAGGAAAGGACATTCCATTTTTGTCCATGCAATTTTTCTTTCTGTCCCCTTCATCAGGAGAAGTTGGGTACACTCCCAACAGATGCCTGAGCACAGGCCATTGCATCAGCACTCTAGAAAGCTGCTGGGGTCTCTGGCATTATCAGGTACCTGCACAGCCAGCTCCATAGATCTGGAGGAAAGACACTGAAATTTTAAATGAGAATGGGAAGAAAGTATATTTTCAGCACAACATAAAAACAATCTAACATACACACATTCTTTGAGCAATAACTACTTAAAATGCAGTTTAAAAAGAACATGTTTCCTCTAATGCCATATAAATAAGTTATTTGGTCATATTCTCTGGCTTCAGCTTTACAAGAGGTCAAGGTAAAGAACATAATAGTCCCAAGAGGCTGTGAAAATCTGTGAGTCAATGGTCATTTGCAGTTTTCAACATTCTCTGAAGAATGTATTCCAGTCTCTATTTTACATCTAGATAACATGATTATGAGTGGGAAAAGTCTTCAATGAACAGAGTAATCAATAGAGTAGTAGATGCAAAGGAGTTTTCTGTGAGTAACAAGATATATTTCTCACAAAGGAAACAAGAGAATGGCTGCTTTTCCCTAGAGTTCCTGGATTAATTAATGTTTTCTTATTACAGCAGTGATGACAGTGGAGTATGGTAAAGTTGTATAAGTATGAGGACAAACAGCAAGAAGAAAATGCATTTTATCAAACATCAGGAATTGCCTTTTAGGATTGAACAGTGGTTTCTGGCCAGCAGCAGTGATGTGCTAAAGTGAGGCACAAATTGCTGGTGTCTCTCTCCTGGAAGAAAAGAAAACCTACAGGAGCCACAGCAGGCTGCAGTGCTGGGTTCCCTCTCCAGCCATTCTCGTGTCCTGACAAGAGGCCAGGATGTCACCTTCTGCTTGTCCCCAGTCTCCACAGGGGCAAAACACTGATGACAGAGTATTTCCTCCCCTTCTGTCCCCCCTCAGTTTACCTGAATTCTCTGTATAATGATGCAGACTCACCTGCAAGAGTCACACTGGCTGCTTACAGCAGCTTTAACTTTACACCCCGTGCTATGACTCTGATATCAATATGTAGGGAGAGGATTGTCCCTAATATAAGAGTAGCTGGAATTATGTGTATTTTCATTGCTCACCTGAGTTCTTTAAATCTTAAAATCTTACGAGTTTTAATTACAGTCCCCATCTGTTTCTATCACGGTTGTTGTTTTTCCTCTCAGTCCAATGGGCCCAGGTCTCTGTCCCTCATCTTTGGCCAGTACAGAAGTGATCAGAAGGTAGTTCAAACAAGGTGGGAAGTTTGCCTGTCCAAGGGTGTTAATTCACTCCCTTTTAGCTCTACACTAGCTCATCAAATCTGATGCAATTGTGTGTTCAACCCGCACTCAGCATTCTTTTGGTTTAAACTGCAAAGTCTTTGGGGCAGGAGCCACATGGCCCCACCCAGGAAAAGTTTTAATCTTTCAGCCTATATTAGCCAAGAAACTCACATGAAATCAAGGGGAAATGACTTATCCCACATACATGTATACAAGGTTCTATCTCTGTCACCCAAAGTATTGTTTTTAAAGATAGGCCACTGGCCTAATATGACTGTGTTGACAAACCAGACTTTCAACTCTGAGGTTACTTAAAGCACACTCTCCAGTTATGGTTGCTGCCAAATCATGAATAATTTACCACCTTATGTCAGAGTGCTTGAATCTGTGCACCATAATTGCAGATGATGTCAGCCCTGGGATTTGTCCTGAGAGGCTAAAAGCCACTGTAGAGCCATTGTCTCTTGTGGCATTTTTTCAGCTCCTAAAGCAACAAGTAATGCAGAAGTATAGGTCTGAAAAAGACAACCTGTAATTAATATCCCACATGCAGTTAAAATGCTGTGAGAAGGATGAAGAGCAACTGATTTCCAGCCATGGAAGTTTGAGCTCAACAGCAGTTAAGATCAGCTGGCAAAGGATTCCACTTCTGGTGAAAAAGGCGCCTGGTTTGAGTGACAAGAATCATAGGAATGGCAGGACTGTATGTCACTTTGACCAGTCACTGAGAAACCCTTCCCCCAGGCAGCTTCCCATTTCTTATCTGGACATCTGCCTGTGTTGTACAGGAACAGGCACAGGGTTTCATCCAGGGTAAAGGGGCACTGCAGGGTCCTGATTTCCTTTTTTACAAAGGAACCATTCCTATAAATGCTGGCAGCCAGAACATGCATACAGTGCTTTTCAATGTACAAAAAGCAAGGAGACAAATTTCCTGTATTCTTTTTCCCTTTTTTTTTCAGAGTTCTGGTGTCAAAGTACAGTGCTAGTACCAGAGCTGTGAGTAGAGAGAAAACAAGTGTCTGGAGAGACAGGGGGAGGACATTCATCCACAACTGGACTCAGCATGAGGTTATCGCCAGGCTGATCAAGGCACATAGCTGGGAAAATGTTCCTCCTTGTATCTAACATGCAACTGTCTTTATTTTGCCATTTATTTGGTTTAATTCATTATTTACTATATTGCTTAAGATGTACCAATATACAGCACAGTAGTATGAAGCTCAGTTAAAATCTTTGACTTGAGCTTCTTTTTATTTTTCCCAATGAATTACAAGGATGTCGCCACCCTGCATGTTCTGACATGACAGATCTTCCCCAGAACTACAACACAGAAAAACAGACTGAGTCATGCCTGAGAGGGCTCCCCACTGAAATTCCCAGCAGGCTGGGCTGCCTGGCCTCACCTCCCAAGCCCATGACATTGCTAAAGAGCTGCCTGGTGTGTGCTAATTTTTCAAGCTGCCCTCATGGAGCCAGGCATAGTCTATGTGTGCCATAAAACACAGGGCTGGTTCAACCCAAACTCAGGACACAAGGCTCAGCCTGGAGCTGGCATTTGTCACTAACCTGCAATTTGGTTGGATGGGGGAATGTTTGGCTCATCACAGTTAGCCATGGATATGCCTGTTGCCTCAAGCAGCTTTCAGAGGAGTGACACAAAAATGCTAATGTTACAGCCAGGAGAGAAGAAAGTTTTGATAGATCACCAGAATGCCTTACACCAGGTCTCTGGAAGAAACAGGGCTGGGACACAGGTCATCCAGAGCTCTGGAACAGAGTGTCAGTTTAGCAAGGATTTTATTCTAACACCACTTTTCTTCCTAGTGGAACTACTCTGGGCACAGACAGAGCTGGTTTCCATACAGTTTGAATACGAGTAACCAAATAGCAGACCCTGCTAATTACCTTTCAAAGGAAAGTGCAGTTTACTCTGGGCACAGACAGAGCTGGTTTCCATACAGTTTGAATATGAATAACCAAATAGCAGACCCTGCTAATTACCTTTCAAAGGAAAGTGCAGTTTAAAGGATTCAGATATGCTCCAGCAGTTGCATTAATATCAAGGCTTTATTGCAATGAAAATCCAGGGGCTGGTATGCCAGTCCTACACAGAGTTCCTACATGACACCTGATGGGAAAAGGGGGTGTCCTCACTTCAGCTAGGGCAGAGTTTACTTCTTGCCAGCAGTGGTTACAGTGCTGTGTTTTGGAGTCAGAATGACAATGGTGCTGATAACACACTGATGTTTTATTTTTTTGCTAAGTCGAGTTTATCTCAAGTCAAGGACTCTTTTCTTTCTTCCTTTCCCATGCTCTGCCAGTGAGGAGGTTCCCAAAAGCAACTGAGAGGGAGCATAGCTGAGTCAGGTGGCCTGAACTGACCAGAGGGATATTCCATACCACAGAACATTGTGTCCAGTGTATAAAGCAGAGGGAGTTACCCTGACAGAAACAACCTGGGTTCAGGGAGGGGGATCTGACTCTGGCCATTGGGTGGTGAGCAACTGTATTGTATGTCACTTGTTTTTTCCCTTATTATTATCATTAACCATTGTTATTTTATTTTACTTCATTTTCAATTGTTAAACTGTTCTTATCTCAACATAAATGTTTTATTTCAATTCTCCACTCCACTTCAGCAGGGTGGGGGAGAGGAAAGGGGGGGAACTTGAGCAAGAAGCAGTGTGGTGTTTCATCTCCAGTTGGGCTTAAAACCTCAACAGGGAAGACTTTTCTTGCACACCTCTGAACTATTTTGTTTTTCTTGACATGGAAGAAAATGGGGGTGGGGTGCCAAGGTGTTCTGTGGTGCAGTTATTCTGGACTACTAGCAGTGCAGGGAAGGAAGCCCTTTAAGCCAGAGTTTCAAAGCACTTTGGAGTCATTTGAACAAGAGGAAAAGAGTAGGCCAAAGTCTGAGAAGGCAAAGAGCTGGGGCAAAAATTAACTGGCGCAAAAAGTGCAGCCATGAATGAAGCCCAAGGAGCAAAATTCCTTTAGGAAGCCTGGCCTTGGGCTCCTAGCAGACCGGAGGAGCAGAATTACCACAAGGAAGGTGCCCCTGAAGGACATGGACCCAACTCACCTGACAGAACAGTGCTAGAGGATCTTATAATATCCTGAGCAAGAGACCTTCACAGAGCCCTTCCTTTAGAGAGGTTTGCAAGGGAACAGTCACTCAGGAAAGAGCTTTGCCGTGTCCTCCCCCACAGTAATTGGGATCATGAACCAGAGGTCATTCTCATTACCACTGCTCACACTCCAGTTGGAAACTTGTCTCCCCAGGGTGGTTCCATGGAGGGGTGAATGCTGTTGCAGCTCCTAGATACATCCTAGAACTTCATTCTGTGGTGGGCACCATAAAGAGAGTTTTAATTTTAGGAATGCCCTGGGCGCAGTCAGACTGAGGGTCAGCGAAGGGGAAAGAGAGGGGTGGTTGCTTGTTTATTTTCATTGAAAACCTTATTTTCTGGGAATGTTCTGTTTTCCTGTGTTTTCTAATATGAAAAATTACTCTTCTGAATGCAAAATATTGCATTGATAAATAGAACCTCAAAATAATCTCCTAAAAAACAAAGAAAGTGGTGCTTTTTGGCTGGAAAGAGCAACACTCAACGTATTCTGGCATTTCAATGTGAAATATCTCAGAGTTTGGAAACAGGAATAGCCCACCTCAAGCCATGGCTGTGTCCACGGGAGCTGTAATGTGAGCTCCTCAGATCCATAAAGGTGTCCATAAACCAGGCTGTACTGTTCCCTCCTGGAGGCCTTGCAGCTTCCCATCAAGGAAAGGCAATGAGACATCAGGAAAAGGCCAAAGAACAGAGATCATGGCATGGCCTGAGACCAAGCTGTAACTCTTATAAGCCCCCTGTGAGCAGGCACTCTTCACTGAGTTGTCAAAGTACAACTTTTGACTTTGTTTGGCTCAACTCCCAATGAAATATTTTGGTTTTGGTTCTTGGGGCACTTTGATTTCCAGAAGAAAAAAAAAAAGTCTTTTAAGGTTTTCAATAGTCAACAGTATCCCATGGCAACTTTTAAAGAGAAAAATATTTTCATTCTCATTTACATTTTCATCATGATAGATAAGCAGATACACTGGCAACATGTCTTCCCACACCTTTCAAGGGGATAGAAGTCAAGGCAGGGCCTCGGGGAGCATAATCCCTCCCACTGAAAGAGAAGATCAGCTTCATGGCCACCTGAGGAATATGAACACACATAAGGCCATGGAATCTGATGGGATGAATCCCAAAGTCCTGAAGGAATTGGCTAATGTTGTCGCCAAGACACTCTCCATTGATATTTGAAAAGTCACAACAGTCAGGTGAAGTCCTGGGAAAGGGGAAACATTGTACTCATCTTAAAAAAGGGTAGGAAGGATGAGTCTGGGAACTACCAAGCTGTCAGCCTCACCTCTGTGCCTGGGAAGGTCATAGAACAGATCCTCTCCTAATCTGTGCTAAGGCACGTGATGATCCAGGACTGCCAGCACAGCTTCAGCAAGGGCAGGTCCCACCAATCCAGTGCCTTCTATGATGGATCAGTGGACAAGGGAAGAATTAAAGATGTCATTTATCTGGACTTCTGTAGCATGGTCCCACACAATACCCATGTCTCAAAATTGAAGAGCTATGGATTTGGTGGACGGACTCTTTGATGGACAAGGAATTGGTCAGATAGTGACATTCAGAGAGTCATGGTCAACAGATCAATGTCCACATGCAGACCAGTGACAAGTGGTGTCCCTCAGGGGTTCGTACTGGGACCAGTACCACTTAACATCTTCCACAGACACAGACAGTGGGATCAAGCACACCCTCAACAAGTCTACAGATGACATCAATCTGAGCGGTGCTGTTGACACACCTGAAGGACAGGATGCCATCCAGAGGGACCTGGACAAGCTTGAGGATTCCATGGGAATCCCATCAGGTTGAATGAGACCAAGTGCAAGGTGCTGCACTGGGACAGGGCAACTCCTGTATCAAGGCAGGTGTTGGGGAGAGAGGAATTGAGAAGAGTCCTACAGAGAGTGACTTTGGGGTACTGGTGGATGAAAAGCTGGACATAATGAGTACACAAGAGTGTGTACTCACAGCCCAGAAAGCCAACCATATCCTGAGCATCATCAAGAGCAGCATGGACAGGTGTAGGGAAGTGATTCTGTCCTTCTACTCTGTACTCGTGAGACCACACATGGGGCGCTGCATCCTCAGCATGGTAAAGACTTGGACCTGTTGGAGCTGGTCCAGAGGAAGGCCAAGAAATGATTGAGGGATGGATCACGTCTTCTGTAAGGAAATGCTGAGAAGGGTGGGGTTGTTCAGCCTGGAGAAGAAAAGGCTCAGGAAGACCTTAATTCAGTCCTTCAATTCTTACAGCCACATCAAGAGCCATTCAGGTCAGCACGGACAGCAACTTAAACAATTTTGAATAAATATTGCTTTAGCCTTGCTATGGAAAACCTTTGATGTGCCTCCATGGTTAACCCAGGCAATATAACCCAGTCCTTAATTACTTCTACATCAGGCAGCTTTTCCTAATGCCTGGTTGAAATTTCCCTTACTAAACTTTAGGCCCATCACTTCTTTTTCCATCCACTATGGAGAACAGACTGCCTGTTGCACATCTGAAGATCAGTGAATCACACACCAGTCCATTCTTCTCTGGACTAAGCATGCCCAAATTTTTTTCTGAGTCATGTTTTCAGTTTTTTGACCTACCTTGCTTCTATTGATCTACATTTTTCATGGAGAGTAGTGTCCAAAACCAGATATGATAGCCCACCTGAGGCTTAAATTGGGCTTTGTTATGAGGAAGAATGTTTCACCTCTGTTAGTTCTCAAGTAAATTCTTGTTTCAGTCCCTAACACTAGACAAGATTATGATATTATCATTAATTCTTTATCTTTATAAGATACATCCTCAAGAAATTCCAGAAGCTCAGATGGTGCAACCTTAGTCAATGAAAATGTACTTTGTCTTTCTAACAGAGTAGCACAAGATGGTTAAAACCTCTTAATATTCAAGATTTGACAGTCTGTTTATGTTCTGTGATTGGGATATTTTTCTTTGTCAATAACATGAGCAAATTTACCGCTCACAATAATGTGAGGAAGCTGGAAACCCTTTGGCACTTCTAATCGTTGAGACTTACTCTTAGAAGTAGAGTGGGTTTTTTAAACCATCTAAGTATGTCCTCTTAATAATTAGTCTGACTGTTACATGCCTCAGAATGTAAAGGCTTAAATCCCCAAGTCTAATTAAAGCTGTGCATGGAGAGAAAGCCAGCAGACTAGGAGGGAGCAGTCCATCTTTGCAACTACTAACAATTTGCTGTTTTCCCTATTTTTGAAACAAATAAAGTAGTCTTTTAAAGATGAAGTAGAGGAAAACAAGTGTGGTTTGTACCAGTCCTACCACTCAGTGGTGAAACTAATTACAGAAGAAAGCAGAACCAGACAAGTAATACAGCACATTTGCAACCATGAGAAATAAGTGACAAACATTTGCTGTGATCAAACCAATAACTTAAAGTGCACTTTACAAATATTTCTTATTCATCTCTAATTCCGGAAGCCCTTCTTTTCCCCTGTTGTGCTAATTGTCTTATATCCAAGGCCTCTGGCCCCCTGCCAGATATTTGCTGCTCTCTGAAAGGCTTCTCTATTCTAGAAGATAAATGCCAGCCCAGCATGGAAATCATTTAGCAGCCAAAGAACTGATGGATTTCCAGTTTTGATTCACTGTACTTCAGGACCATTGTAGCTCTAAATACTCTCTGTCTTTTTAGTAATAGGTGTTGGTTTTTTTAGCATCACTGATGTTTGGTGGCAGTTTCAGTAGAAGGGAATATCAAAAGAATTTTAAATAGAATATTCAAGCATGGAAGGGGGAGGTTGTGACTTTGAAAAGAAACACCGCTTTCAGATCAAAGTTCCAAAACAAGGGTTTGGCTAGAAGATTAAAATAAATGAACCCTGACTAAATAAATTAGGTGCTGGGATTTTTAAATGTCACCTGCAAAACTTAACATAGCACAGCATTGACTTCAAGCCTTCCAAGTTCAAGCATGTTATATATTCATGAAGCAATTCAGGAGTCAACCTGCCCCTGTCCCTTTTCTCTGACCATATAGATGGAAATTGTCCTGCTGGATTTTTGACTAGCCCAGGACAGCAGCACAATCATGATGTGAAAACGTTCTTCAAAAACTGGCAGAGGAAGAACAAAGATTAACCTTAATTATCCACTCTTTTGAGCTCTCAGTTACATGCTATTTCCATTGCAGGATCTTTTGCTCACAGTCCATCTCCCTTTGTTCATCAAACCACCTCCCTCAAGGGGAGGAGCACAAACCATTTAGGCCTCATCAATTCACCCAGAGAAGGTGTCCTTTCCAAGAAAGTACCAGTTAGTCCCACGAAGGTAACAAGTTCCATGTTGATAATGACTGATACAAAGAACTTGGGAAAAGGAACTCTCTGCTGGGGAACTGGAGAGTTTGGTAATTGAAACAGTGCAGCATTAGCTGAACCTTATCCTGAAAAAGTGATTTTGAAAAATCAGTACTGAATGTCCTCTCCCTCACTGGTCTCTTCCACAGCTTCCCCACACACACCCCCTCCAACTCGGGGAACAAGATGAGCTCCAGTTGCAACATCTGCCTGTGTATGTACTTTTGGGCTTTTTCCTCTATTATTTGAGCCTCTCTCCTGCACTGAGTGATAATGAACTCCCATTCATTGACGGTGTGTCAATGAGGACATCTTCACATCTCTCTGCAAACAGGCAATTGTGCGCCATCAGCATTACATGTCATTATGATGCAGCTACAGTACTTCAGCCCTTTCCTGTACTTTGATCAGCAAAGATTAATTACCCTCGACTGAATTATTAGTGGTGATTAAACCTAACAGAAAATAAATGGGACTGCAATATTACTGGGTTATAATTTCACCAGTGTGGTCATTTGCAAGCAATTTCCTTATGCACAATTTTTTTCTTAATCATTATTCTCTATGAGTTTTTCTATCATGTATTAATTAGGAGGAGACAGCCAGTACACAATACCACATTGTACCTTACATGACATATGCAAATCATATGCAAAGCCCACATACAGTACACTTACAAGGCTCAAGCTGACTTGGGCAAAACTTTAATTGAAGTCAGTGGAGGTTTGCTCATGGTGGAGTGTGATCTTTGTACATGCAGCTGCACATGAGCTTTGCATATGATTTGCATATGTCATGTCATCTTGACCCAAGATTTGATCACTTGGTTTACAGGGTCAAGTTCTATTAAAACTACAACTTACAGTGCTTTCCTGTGAATTCTGAATGTGATAAATATTAAATGAGGAACTTAATGCAATCAAAATAGAGTTAGGCAGGAGCATTACTTTGGTCTTCCTTGGAGACTTCGTATGTCCTGCATGCTCTCCCCATCACTCTGCTCACATCCTGCACAGGCAGAGACTGCAGAGGCAGACTCAGGAAGGTGAGCAGGGATGTATGGCTCCCTGAGCACTGACAGTGTTAACTTCCCTCCAAGGGTAGCTCAGCCCTCAGATCATTAGGAAATATAAGGCTTTCTCTTTGGTTCTTCTGTAGGACCAGGTATTCTCAGAGGTTTTGTTACCAGAAGAGCTCTGTACCACCTGTTACCTCTAAGGCATCTAGGATTTACCTTCCATTGTCAGGGACAGCATTTGATTGTTACTTGTACTCTTTTTCCCTCCAATTCATTAATACTCCTCTAGCAAAAAAAATAAAAAAAAGAAAAGAAATTGAAAAATTTTAATTTGCAACACTGTCCCTCACTCCCCGTATCAACCCAAGAGGCAAATAAATTTTTCACCCCAGGCTTCTATTCTCCAGCCAATAGTCTTGGAAAAAGAAGGAATTGCTGGAACAAGTCTTCTTTTACATAATGACAGTCCATAAATTTGCAGTCTGAGCAAGTCTTGGTCTTGGCTTGAACCATAAGGTCACACGTTAATTAGCCCAATCCCCTTCTTCAGTCAGACTTTTTCTTGTTCACAACAACTGTTTGCTCAAATGTTTTTGCTGCCTTGTTCTGGAGCAATTCTGATGGCAGGCTGTGAGTGCTGTGGTGAGCACCATGGTTTTAAACTCCTCTGTCATACCTCCAGCCTGGAAGTGCCCACTTTGCCTCTCAGAACACCACTTAATGGTCTCCCACAGGCTGCACCATTACCTGTGAGGACAGAGCCCCTGCAGTGGCATTGGCTCCAGAGCCAGAAATAACCAGCAAAGATTTTTTTTTCTCTGAGCAGAAAATTTCTACTCTAAACCAGAAAACAACTTGCTTTTTATAAGAATGTAATAAGGTCAATAAGAGGCCTTCCAAGCCAATACTCTGTCTCCCGCAGTGACCAGTAGTAAACACACAGGGAAGAGAGGGGCTTGGGGGTTTTGATTTTTAACTCTTCTTTGGCAGGGAAAATGATTTGCCATACCTGAACAAATACAAACATTTTCTTCATATTCCTGGCAAGGGCTGTACAACATACAGCCAGTAGGAATTACTTGGTTTGTCTGACTTACAGAGCTCCTGCACTGTGAATTTGCTTAGCCTTTTGCTTTTCAGTCACTGAATCCCTCACCTCCTAAGTCATCTCTCCCTTCTAGATAGGCATCCAGCACAACATGCATGCAGCCACAGCAGGCTTTTTTGTGAGATTCTAAAATTTTGCCATCTAACTCTTTGATTATTTGGGAAACCTGCTACAAGATCAGCTTTTATTCAGTGAAATCCACACAACAGCCTCGTAATTTTAGTGTCACAGGAAAGAACACGCTTTGTAAAACTGCAGGGGAAGACGAGTGCCAAAAGGGAACCCTTTCATTTGGTGGTCTAGGGTGTGAATCAGCCCTCTATTTGTTAAAATGCTCAGATAAGTAATTTGTGACTCTGTCAGAGTGATAGATCCGAGGTTATATATAAATATACACGTACACACACATGCACACTGCAGATCAAAAAGGCATCTGGCTGTCAAACATGAAAAAGAAAACAAAAGGTATAATTGTCAGCTGTCTGCCTTGGACACCTGGAGCCACAGCTAATGCAATCATCTGAAAGGCACCTCCGAGCTCCTGCCATGGCTGTGGCTTTCATGCCAGGCAGAAACTTCTTCCAAAGGCGGCTAAAAGCCCACTGAGCTTGATTTAATTTCTCTACCATCTCCTGAGACCTGTGACAAAGAGATCTGGGCAGCATGGCTTGGTTTCTCTGGTATGGGGTTGTTTCTTTTTCAGAAACAGCTCAGAAGGTTTTCAAATTAGTTTGGTCTCTGTTCCCCATTAACTTTATACATTAGACGTGCACATCTGTAGCTGACAAAGATGTGATTTGTGTACTACATCCTATTTATGGGGGGGTTTTTTCTTTAACAATTCAACCGAATTAGGCAAAACAAATAAATGCCAGTCCGTCTGCATCTCTGAGAAGCCATCCTTGTCCTGCCTCGTCCTCGGCAGCGCTCCCCTTTCAGCAGATGGTGCTCTGCCTGTGCGGAGCGGCGTGTGCCGGCCCGGGGCCAGCCCTTCCCGGAGCGGCTCCCCTCGGCTGCGGCTGCCCTGGCTCGGAGCTCCCCGCCGGCAGCAGCTGCCGGGGCTGCCCGCACCTTGCTGGGTGCCGGCCCAGGCGGGCCAGCAGCTGTTCCGGAGGCTCTGCCCGCGCCCGTGCGGGGCGATGCCAGCAGGCAGCAGCGGAGCCACAATGCGAGCTGTATGCTGCCGCTGAGAGCTCGGACGTGCCTCTGCCAGCCTGCCCTGCGCTTCCCTCCAACTGCTCCTAGGCTCAGGAGCGCTCTGAGCCCGCTGATCCCTCTGGATTATGCAGCAAATCCCGCTGCTGTTCCGCAGGGACAGCCAGGAAAGAGCTGTATTATGTTTCGCCGAGTTTTTCTCCCTCTTGAGTTGGTGGCATCTCCCCGTCTGGAGCTGGCAGGGGAGGCGAGCAGGCTGTGGACGTGCAGCAGGTCAGTGACACGCAGCAGGTCAGCATGCGACAGCAGCCACGCCGTCCCTGTCCTCCCAGGGGTGGCAGGTCTTTGGCCTCACAGTGCACGCTGCTCTCATACTGCCCCAGGGCTTGGCAGCCTGGTCACCTCTCCCATCAAGGAGGGCTCCCCAGCCAGGACAAATGCTGAAACACACACTCACCTCTCTGGTACGCAGTAGGGGTTTCGTCCCAGGGACTTTCTTTGCCCTGTGAGAAAGCCTTAGAAGCCTGCATCCTCCAGACTTGTTGCTGCAATGTCCTTTTGCTGTTAAAAATAACCTTTCTCCTTTTGCCTCAGGTATTAAATCTGGTGCTAGTAAAGAGGATTTGTGAAGACAGTGCAAATCAGTTACATCAGAAATGAACTGTATTCTAGCAAGAAAAAACAGGTTATTTATTTTCAGCATCATTGTCCTGAATTGAGAGTTCAGTATCCCAAACCATCTGTATGGTGTATTGCTTGCTCAGCTGGATTACACTGGCATAGCTCCTTTGAACTTATGGAGAAATGCACAAGCACAGCAAATGGGAGTCTGGACCTTAAAGATAATACAATGAAGCAAAACTCAACCTGGCCCTAAATTCATTGGAAGAAAGGAAGAGCAGGTACCAAGGGAAAGGTTATTGCTTGCAGGCAGAGGAAGCAGAGTGATTTCAAGCAGCTCTGGAAGCCCAGTTGTTTTATTTTGCAGGGAGATTCCCATCCCAGCTGTGCCAGCACACATGCTGGGAATATTTTAACTGGAACTGGCACATACGTTTTAAAGAAATGGCTAATTCCCACTACATGTAAAAATCTATAGCCTCTCTGTGCCAGGGCTGTAAGGGAGAAAGACAACCTCATTCCCTAGAGGATGTTATTATCCTCCCAATATTATTATTCCTCAAATTCCATAATATTCAAGATATTATTATTCCTCCAAAGCCTTGTCAGCGTGAAGCTGCTTGTAATCCAATCCCCGCCGTACGGCAGCCAAAGATAGAGCCACCCTTGAGAGGTATTTGGCTCTTCCCTAGAGAGCAGAGGACCTCAGCAGCTGGAGGCTTCATCCCACCTCATCTCAGGGGTGTACAGGCATAGATCCCTGCACTCTGGACTGATTCGAGCCTTAATGTATCCAAAACAGCCAAGGTTTTAAACCCATTTTGCTTCTCCCCCGCGAAGGCACAGCAGTGCCTGGAACAAAGAGTCACAGCGGTGGAGTCGCACATGACTCCCCGCATCAAAGCCCGGCGTTAAGCGGGCAGGGTTAAGCCTGCCTGAGCCATGTGAATGGGAAAGCCCAGGACTCTGCCTGTTCTGGTCACTTCTCGCCTTTGATCACAAAACTGATGCAGATCTTATAAAAAGGCAGCAATCCTTGCCGACACTCTCCCCCCTCCCTGACTCCTGAGCCAGGCTGCCCTCCCCCGGGAAAGAAGGCAGAGGACTTGAGGGCAGATTCGCCTCTCTTGCACATCTAGAGTGATTGCACTGACGTCTGTGGAGTTATTTCAGGTTTGGACTTGTGTAGAATAGATCAGCTTTTCATCGGAAGATTCTTGCTTGGGGCAGCAATTAGTTTTGCTCTCGTAGTGCTTGCTCTGGAAATCCCGGATCATTTGCACCATCTCTTAGCAAAGTGAGCCAGGATGACACTGTTTGACAAGGTACCTGAAGCATCTATTCAGCAGTAGAAAGTGAGACTAGGATGTGATGGGCAAAATCAAAACTGTTTCTGAATTTTCTCGAAGCAAAGTAGATTAAAAACATATAATCAAGGGCAGAGAGGCAAGGAAGAATTTGGCTGTTGATATCCCACCTAAACACGATGTCTGTCCTTCAATGATTCATGACAAGAAGAGAAATTGCTTTAATGCTAAACCTGCAAAGCCTCATATTTCAAAAAACACCCTGTCTTAGAAATATTGCTTCCTGCTTATTCAAATTCAACCTACATTCTTCCTCTAGTATCCGGCTAGAGAAGAAATTTTTTTCTTCTCCTTCTCCTTTATTTTCTTCAGATTCAGTCCAGTGGAAATTTAGCAGCCCAGATTTACTCAGGCGTTTTGAAGTCAGGCTGTGGTTCCTGCTACCTGATCCCACTCGTCTGGCATCTGGCACAGTCCTGCTTTTGTTTCCTATGACTTAAGCATCAGGCTTTACTGATGTGTGGCCATATTTTGCTCAGCCCTGCGGGTCAAGTGAATTCCATGTCTGTATTGGTTCCCAAGGGGGCAAGAAGGCGGTCGGGTATAAGCTCTCACATAACCTCTTCTTCTCCAGCCAACTTTCCAAACGGCTCTTATTGCTCTCCATGTTCACTGAGGGGCTTTTATTTAACTTGGCAATCGCTGTCACTTTTCATGTCCATTTCCGCCTTCTCCTTTTGATGTGTAAATTATCCCTGGATATTGGCAAACAGGACAATTTGGGTATTGCTGAGCACCCCTAGCATGACTTCCCCCCACCTTCTACAATCATACAGGCCTCATTGACTATCCTTCCTCCAGCCCCCACTTTTAATTTGTTGAAGTAGCCTGAACATACACAGCCAGTAATTTGACCACGTTTAATCAGACACTGCAGCTTTCTGTATCCCGAGTCTTTGCCCTGGTTCCTTTCTGATTTACTGTACATACAAATTGGCCATGGTGCCAGAGAGGTCCTGGTTCAGTAAAGTGTTTTGGCACGTGGCTTTAAGAAGGGGACAGAGCTCTGTGCTGAGGCGGGATCAGACTCCCCAAACCCCACTGCAAAGCTAAAAGAGGGTTTAGGCCCAACACTCTTCATGGCTCATGAGCTCTGCAGCAGCTGCAGCACTCCAGGTCCAAGCAGTCCATCCAGTGTTTAGAAAGAGCCAAGTTTAAGACCTGGTCTTGAAGGGAGCTCAGATCTAAGCTTACCTGAGAGACTGCAGCTGAGCGTCTGCTGTCCCTGCTAGGGTTGCTTCCCCTTCACTTCAAGTGCCATCATGCTACAGCTCCTGGCACAGACACATGGTGTGCTACCGCACCTCAGCAAGAACAGCCCGTGACAATGTGTCACAGATGTCCAAATGAACCTTTGTCAAAGTAGCCTCTGCACTCCAGTTCATTAACCTTAAAGTGGGGACAGCACAGAAGTGGTGTAAGAAGAACCTGTGAGCCCAGACCAGGACATATGTAAGTACTAAACTGGCTCAATAAATTGTGTACCGGATGAAAGCCTAAATGAGGGACCTCTGAAAGGTTTCTCACGGAGAGTCAAATTATCCTGCCTGGGGTAGTTGGTCAGAGCTAGAAACAAGGAGAGAATGATGAGTGTGGTTAGCCATGGGAGAGAGGGACTGATTTCCTCTTTTCTGTGCTTGACTGGTTTCCAGGGAAGGGGAACGGCTGTCATCTGGTTATAGTGGCACATGTTTTTTCTATATTTGCATTTCAACTCAAGGGCATCGAGAGCAGCTGGGAAGCAGCTATTTTGTCCTGTTTAAATAAACAATGTGTGTGTGGCAGGTTGGCATTCTCACTGAATCCAGCTTTCGCTGTACCATCAGCTGTGAGAGATGCTTATGATTTAAGGCTCAAAAACATAAAAAGTTTCTGAGTGATTCTCTCAAGGTTGACCAACAGGTCCAAAATCCCTTTCTGCACAGGCTGGTGTGGTTAGAAGTAAGTTTTGTGCTTTTCAGGGAAGCAGTAAGCTCAGCTACAGCTTATTTGTCTTGTTGGGAGACGGTCCCCATCTCCTTTAATCCAGAGAAATGAACCACCCTAACGAGCTGGCTCAGAGTGTGCCATCCAATTCCTATAAATACAACATCCAAAAAAAAAAAAAATAAGGAAAGAAAGTGAGTGCAAGGAACTACCCTTTTAATAGATTCACACAAAACACACTCCAAGGCCCTTTAGTTTTTCTAGGCTAAAGCAAGGGCATCAATCTTGCCTTCCTGGGACTGTTAACACCTGAAAAGCCAGGAGTTCATCTCAGTGACTTTGAAGCAGTAAAACCTTGAAGACATAATGTGGCTTAAACACATGGAAATTCCTCCAGGCCTTAATTAATTTAGTATTCTTCCACAGAAAGACTGTTGGCATAGTAAATTATTCATTAGATATTATAGACTCACTGATCTCAAATTTCATACAAAATTACAGCAAAGCTTTCAAAACGTGGGGAAGAAAAAAAAAACCCCAGCTCACAAATTAACCCTTGCATAATGCATTTCTAAAATTACATCCATAGGGGATATTTTTTTGGTTGACTTTTTTTTCTGTATGATTCTATCATTATTGCTAATACATATAATTGCGTTTCATTTAATGAGACACTACTAATTTCATATGAAAACCAACAGCCACTACCAGCAAAACCCTGGAGTTCATTTTACAGAAAATTTAGACATATTCATCCCTAGTGCTTTAGTTGTTTCACTCCAGGTATAATAAACTAGGCCAGTGGACAGAGCGTGTCAAATAGCAGTTGCTGGTTGATCTGTCTCATACTCTCAATTTTATTCTGCCCACAGAGTCCTCCTGATGAAAACACACCACACCACAAAACAGATTAGTAAACAGAGCATAATGATAGCGTTTTCCAAACCAAAATGACACCCAGCTTGGTGCTTTCCTTCAGTGAATCCTTGCAACATTCCTCTCCCAAAACACTAAGAACATAAGCAAAACAGCAAATCATTTCTTTGAATTGCTGCAGAGAGTTTGAAAACCTGGCAAGTCAGGTCTATGACATACTATGAAATATTCCAAGAGCTGCATTTATTTACTTCAAATGCTGCTAGAATTTAGAAATTTTCTCAGGTAGAAGAGTATCTTGGGTAATGGGAGGGTCTGTTAAATTTTTTTCACTATGAGAATCAATCTCTTTCTCAAAGAGATGGTTCATATGCATGCAGTGACAGTAAAAGAATTTGAATTTATATTAATGCAGCCAAACAAACCACTCATTGTTAAAAGTATTCTGTGATTTTGTTTAGTTAATAAGATGTTAGAAAGCATTGTATGCAACCAATGCCACAACAGATTCAATAGAAAAATCAAGACATTAAATATATTCACTCTGGACTAAGATTAAACAGATCATCATCAAACACTCAATAATCAGTTGTCTGACTATTCATTGTCACCCACCAAGTTAGCTGGGATACAAAACACACAAACAGAATTGTAAATGCATCTCACCTTCCCCTCTGTGTACTGGTAGAAGCCTGGATCCTTATTAATATTGAGCAATATATCCTTATTGATTTGGTTTTAACATCCTCACACTCCTGCAATAAAGTCACCTTCCTTGGTGTCCCTGCAATGGGATGCTGAACAGCCTGGGCTGGTTGGAGGTGTCCCTGCCCATAGCAGGGGGATGGAACGAGATGAGTTTTTAGGTCCCTTCCAA
Source organism: Cettia cetti (assembly GCA_013401135.1). Classification (NCBI taxonomy): domain Eukaryota; kingdom Metazoa; phylum Chordata; class Aves; order Passeriformes; family Sylviidae; genus Cettia; species Cettia cetti. The sequence continues at coordinate 55,797 of VZUI01003892.1, forward strand.
TACAAACCATTCTATTGTTCTGGTTTTCTAACCCACATGGTTCTAACCCTCTCCCCTTCCCACAGTTACAGACTTTGCCACATCCACCCTGGATTCACATATCCAGGTCCCCCATGTCACAGCCAGGTGTGACAGCCAGCCTGGAGCTAGGCCCACACCAACTTGCTGACTGGTTAGGTGGCTGCTGACCTGTGGGACAGATACACTTCTAATAAAGTCTTTCTCCTTGACACAGGTCTTGATTTGCACAAAATGTGTAGGAATGTAATATCTGAGAGGTGGCTACCCTGTGTCAAAGGTGGCTGAGACCAGCCAATGGACTCAAAAGTTATTAAGAGAATGACTGACAGATAGGCAGAATAGAATCATAAGTCTCATTCCCTTGGGAAACCAAATAGAAGGAATTGGAGTTTTTTTCTTTAATCCAGCAAGGTTGAAAGCAAGAACTGCCTGCAATTCAGGTGTGGGGTCCTGGTGGGGGCAGGGAGGATACAGTAGTAAGTGATGTAATCCTCTCAATTTATTTACATTAAATATTTTACAATATTTTTAATATGTTTAGGTTTTATTTTTTAAAATATCTAAATATTGGCCTGATTAGATATGATCAGAAGCTGTACATTACATAAATAGTTGTAGAAACAGAAATCAAACACCATGAGGTAGCCAGGAAATCATAAGAGACTGAGACACGAAACTAGCTAATTTTGAGATAACTGAGTTTTTAGCCTAAGTTTTAACACAGTTCAGAGCAAGTTATTTTAGTGCCTGAATATAAATGTGTATTTTGTTCTTCCATAAGAATTTTGCACAGATCTTTTCTGTCTTTAGGAAAGTGAGGTATAGTGATTGGAGACCAGCCTACAACCTGTCAGAGGCATTCATATATCTTACCTATGAATTTCAAAAATGAGATAAATGGAATCCTTGTGTAATTTTTCTTGCCATAAAGAGTCCTAAGGAAAGAAACAGTCATGGCAAATGTCTCCTGCGTGTGGTTCAGACTCTGCAAGCAAAGATTCTTAGAAATTTTTGGCTGAAACAAGGTCATCAAAAACGGCTTACTGAGTAAAAAAAATTGATTGAAAAAAGTCTCGACAAATGTTGATCTAATCCACAAAAGACTCTTGAGTGAATCCTGGACTCCTCACTGTTCTGCTGTCTTGGCTAGCAAGGTGTGCTAGTCCCAAGGCAGATGTACCTGGCAGATATCCTCTAAGATTTGAGTAAGGGTCTTTTCATCCCTCAGCTGCTCATGAAATTAGCTATCCTGCTAGCTTTGAAGCCAAAGCAAATAAAAAAGTATTCAGAAAACTAGAAATCCTTCTTTTTTTAGGCAACTTCTCTGCATGTATTTGTCTTTTAAACTAGAACTCCACTGAACACCTCTGACTTTAAGTTCCCTGGCCTGTTGTTTTCCCTACGGACTTCTCTTAGAGAAAGGAACAGCAAATTCTATTTCAGCCTGGCCCCTTGGAGGGCAGGTCATCTCTCTCAGGCAGACATATGAAAAGTTGGGCATTTGTTGCAGGTCTGTTCCTCAGTCCTCAGGACAGCTGAGCACATGGTTCACGTGGGTGTTCAGCCCTTCTGAGAAGCCCCCAGGAATCCTGCTTGGCTGCAGCAGCCTGGGTCAAATGTCGGTCCTGTGTTAATGCTGCCAGACCCTTACTGGCTGTCTTGGATACCCTCACACATCTCAAAAGGCCTCAAATTGTGTATTGCTTGAGGAACTGGATCCCACCCAGCAGGCTGATGTGATTTTGTGCAGATGCTCACCTCATCCACACACCAAAATAACTGGACATGATCTAGACTAATCCAAAAGCCACGTCATCATACTAGCACAATACTGAGTTTAAAGTCATCAACCCAGACTCACAGATCACATCTGTTTGCAAAAGACCATGCAAATGTAACTTCTCCCAGAGAAGAGATCCAACAAAGTCCTTGATATACTGGTTTCCAGACACAAATATCACTTCATCATTCTTTTCCTCACTTGCTGGCTCCACTCAGCCAAATATGCTTTATTTTACTTGCCCAAAGCATTCCTAGAGCTGGCCACCAATGATGGCACCCTTCATTACATCAGTCCTGTGGGCAAAGTTCTTACTTTCTTTTTCTGGCCCTTAAATTCCCTAAGAGGGACTACAGCACTGGCAGCAGGAAGAATGACAGCTTGGTCCCAGCATCTGGTCTGATCATTTTGATGACTCCTTGCCATAGAAGGCAAGCTTCAGTGAGAAATAAGTGCAGGGCAATTTCTTTTACCCGACTCATGTGAGAGAGGTCAGGATTCCTGACACAGTAGCTGTTCCCTGGATTGCCTAGGACCACTCCCTTGAAAGACCACATGCTATTCCCAGAAGCAGGGAAGTGGAGAAGCAGAAGGAATGCATTGCCACGGTCAGTTCCTGTCCTACATACATTGTACCCAAACTCCTCACTGTCCTTCATCAGTGCTCAGAACACCACCGTTCTATTGCACTTGCCTGCTGTAGCTCACCACAAGGTGCACAGGTGGAAGAGTTATTTACTTATAAGACCTTCAGATATTGAAAACTACCCCCAACGTCTTACCAAGCAACTCAAAACTTCCTGCACCACTCTCCTCTTTGTCTACCAGTTGCACAATGTTCCCAGCATCAGCTATCATCAGCTTGAGAGGTTCACAGAAGCTGAAAGAGGCAAGGTGGGAAAACAGAATTTTTAGGGAGCTGCAGGGAGGAGGGAGAATGACAACAGCAATATTCATCCACCTGAGACACATACACACAAATCTGTGAGACATCTGTGTGTTTCATGCCACAGGTTACATCACTTAACAATGTTTTTTCTTTTTAAATGTTCATTTCAAGCTCTTCCACAAAAGAAATCAATTACTAATGACATACAGCCCTACTTTTCTTCCTGAACCCATAATTGCTTCCAATTTTAAGCTAAAATTAGTCATTCATGCTATCCAAATGAGCATAGTTTAGTGCTGATGTACGTAAGCGATGCTTTAGATTGTTGAACATAGCTGATCTTTGACAGCTTCTTCTTATAAATAACAGTTTCCTCTTTACACTGAGAACTTTTCAGAGGAGACAGATGTTTGAAAGACGGGACTGAATTAGCTGAATAGCCTGTAAAACCCACCAACCTGAGATTTGCAAATACGAAAGCTCAGAATCCTTACAAAGACAGCTTGCAGAAAGCACAAATCACATCTGCATAAATGCCTCTCTTTCAGCCTACATCCTTTGCACGTCACATTGTCAGCATTTAACACATAATAAATAATAAACAATTTAATAGTTTACAGTGCTGACACAGACAGGCTGCGTTGTAGAGAGGACGACACTGGGAATCCATTAAATGAAGTAAAAAGCAATGGTAATGGAAATGCTACTGGTGATGGTAACATAGCAAAATCTTTTATTTGTTCAACAAGATAAAAAACACTGCAGGAAAACAGAGCTGTCAGCACAGACCTACCCTCCATCAGTGGTTCATGAGCATGTGCTGAACAAAGGATGCTGGGGAGGCAAGGTTTTTTGATTACTTCCTAACTTTTAAAAAAATTGAAAGTTGTCCCTGTGGCAAAGTATGAAGCTGATGCTTCATTCTGATTTTAACATCTTCTGTACCTTGCTCCGTGTTGAAGAAAAATGAGCATGTTCCAGCAGAACTTCAAATGACATGGCTTGTTCTTGCCACACAGATAAACTGTTCTCTCAGCAGGCACAGCAGTGAGTCTCCTAGTGATAATCACTTTGGTTTTATTTACATATAAACATACACAAGGACATGTGCATGCCTGAGGAGGCAAAACCAAAGAAACATGTTTGACACTTGGGGAGGGAAAGATGAGTTTCATAGTGGTGGCTTTGTTTTGGTGGGAAGGAGAGGGATTCAAATCACAACTTCATATCAGCCCCCACATCTTCTCTGTTCCCACCTCCTGGGATCACAATTTTCTTCATCTAATGGGCCCTACAATTGTTCCTTCGCTTGTTAAGCCTCTTTAGAGTTCTTAAAATACCCATTATACAAGTTATACTACAGAAGTGTGGAAGCAGAATTTCACACACTAACAATTTGCTTCTTAAAATCCCATTTTCAACATTACTTCTATCAGTAAATAAATCAGACAGTTCCAATCACGTTATTATAATGTGATTGGAACTGTCTGATTAACTCTTCTCAATGGAAAATTCATACACCAATTCCAAACTGAATGTACTTTGTCTGTTCAAGTGATGTTCTGCATCCTATGCTTCTTAAAGAAAATGGCTTCAGATTAGTAAAAATTGCAAATTTTCTTATGCACTCAGTAAACATTTTACAAAAGTCTCCCACAAGAAATAAGATAAATAGCACCATCCCACTGCTTCCTAAGGTAGAAGGCAGAAACAAATTACCCAGCTAACACACAAAGTATACAGAATATATTACGAAGAAAAATATGCATTATTAGAACTAAATTTATATACCAATTAAGTTGTCCATCTCTTTGAAATCAGACATATTACCTTACTACTTTCAGGCTTGTGAATAGCATATGTGAGCATTGCAAAGCATGGGTATCAGGAAAGTTTTCATTTTTCACACTGTCATTACAGGAGCAAGGTTTCAAAGGCAGAAACAATCCAAGAGCTTCCCATGACTCATGCAAGTCCAGCCACACAACTACATCAATCACCACCTCTTTGCAAGCATTCATCTTCTCCCTGCTCGTGGTCCCTCAAGTTACAAAGCCAAATATTGAATGAGTGCCCTTGGTAGGTGACTGGAGAGAGGCTGCTGTAACCAAACCCATGGAGAAGACCTTACAACCCACCCTAATTCACTCCATCCCCCTTGTGTGACCCCAGCTGTGAGCCTGCACCTATTCCATGCTGAAGCATGGCTAAAAACACACTCTTGTTCTGATGATCTTTATCAGTTTTGTTGATTTGGACAGGAAAACACTTCTATTGTCTCCTTTTTTCCTGTTTCACCTAGCAGTCTATGTGTTTATTCAAGGTGGATCTGTCCCTTCTTCTATAACTGTGCAGCATAAAACACTTCTGAGAGCTTCCACTAAGAAATAAAAATTCAATGCAAATAAGCCAAAAGCAGCAATCAGAAATTGTCTGACACCTCTCTTGACCAACTCCCTCTGTATTATTACAGTGTAATTACAGCAATGAAGAAGCTGTAGAAGCAGGAGAGCAGCCTTTCAGATCCAGCAGGCTGAGCTGGGTATGGAAAAAAAAAATATAAAAGTGTCCACTCAATAAATAAGTTAACAAAAGATATTTTTAAAAAGATCTATGGAAAAAGCCCTCCCATATATCCTGGGACTCATCACATTCCAGAAGATTTTGCTGGCTATATTCAGTAGGTCAGAGAATGACATGTTCAGGGAATCCTGGTGCAGTAAAGACTAATGGCAGATTTCAAGGACAAGCAAGGAATTAAAAGGTAGCTTATTGCTTAGCTTGGAGGTGCCCCAATACCCTACCCTCTATCAGAGCATTCATTTCACAAAATGGAAATAATCACAACCATCTTTTTCAGGTCACTCTATAATTTGTTCTCTTTCAGAGATTTTATAGTTGCTAATCTATCTAGAGACTCAGGTGGAAAGGCAGCACATAATAACGTGATTAAAGATCATGTCAGCATGCAGATGCCCAGAAGTCAAAGTCTGAACTCTTTCTGTCACTGAACATACAAGTTTTAATATGATGTCTAGAGTTTCACCTCCTGATAGACTGAAGACACCACCAAATCCTTGAGATTAGAATGCTAGAATTCAAGTCCAAAAGAGCAGATCCCACATAATCAAATAAAAACCATGTCTGTCAAGCTCTCACCACATGTGCAATCAGCAGCTGGGCATCGATTTGCAGGACCTAGTTTTGCCTGTAGAGCAAGATACATCAGAAAACAAAGCAGAAACACAAATCAGAATATTTATCATAGAACCATTGAATGGTTTTAGTTGGAAGGGACATTAAAGGTCATCTTGTTCCACCCCTCCCCTCTCATGGATAGTGACACACTCCATTAGAGCGGGTTGCTCCAAGCCCTGTCCTGTCTTGCCTTGAATGCTCCCAGGGATGGGGCACCCACAGATTCCCTGGGAAACCTATGTCAGTGTCTCTAATGACAATTTTCTTCCTTATATCTAACCTAAATACTTGGCACCCTAAAGTTTCATACTGGTGCCCATACACAGTCTCACCAAGTTCACATGGCAGGAAAAGAAACAGAGAAATACAGAAAGTACAGTTTACAGAACAGATCCTCCTTCTCCTCATTTACAGATTTTCTCCACTTAGCCACTACGTTCACACTTTGCATAATTAACCTATTTCATTAAAAGAAGGAGTATTTTTCTTATGCAAAATAAGAACCCAGGTGCTGTAAGTTATGAAGATTTGCTTAGAAAATCCTATTTTCAAATCCTGCTCAGGCACATTTCCTAAACTAAACCCAGTAATATTACTGATTGAAACAAAGTCACAAGGTGGGAAGAGGAGTGAAAAATACTGAGAACCAAGGACATCACCAAATGAATAATGTTTAATCCGTCTTAATGCTACCAGGAAAATTAAGTTTAAGCTGCACATTTAATTAGTCTGCTAATGCTGTTTGATGGGCCTCCTCGTAATGCCAAGACCACTGGGATCTTCTGTGTGTCCCCAAGAAACCTGAGATTTTTTATTATGTCTGCATCTATGGCAGAGATACAACTCACTCATCCCTCCTCTTGGGCTTCAAGCCTATCACTATTTACACATAATTCGTGTGCCTTTTGCTTTTGCATTCAAGGAAGATGGCTTGTGCTGTTCACAGAGAGTTTTCGTGTTGTTGCAGCTGTGCTTGTGAAAACCTCACCTACTGCCAGGCCACTCAAGCACTTTTAGGCTCCAAAAGGCTGGATGTGTTTGCCAGGTCTAGCAGTGCTACTAGCAGAACTTCATATCCCTGGAGTCTTAAAAATAATATCTGGGGGCAGGGGTTGCTGGCAAGATGGCCAAAACATAGCTCAGAGGGTTTTCAGCCTCTCTGTTGATAATGTAAGGAAATCCCTCCTGTTAGGGTTTTGGATTAGGACCACTAAAGAGTAGGTGGATGTAAAGACCAGACCACAAAGTTATTCTGTTTCATTGATTAGCTTAGAGAATTTGTTTGTTAGAGATTGGATAAGGTCAGGAAGTCCAAAGGATCCTTAAGACTCTGTTTGGTTGATGGATTTTGAACAGTATCACAGCACTTTAACCTTTCCTCACAGAGCTGGAGGCCAAACAAAGCTCTCTAGCACTAATTATTGAGGGTCAGGTTTACTCCTAGCAACAGAATCCACCAACCAGCAGGTCCAATTACACCCTCCAAATTAAAAAAAAACAAAAAACAAAAAACATAAAAACAAAACCCACCAAAAAAAAAAAAGCCACAATCCCACCCCCCATTGAAAAAAAAAATCAAAAACAAAAAAAAAAAAAAAACTCAAACAAACCAAATGCTTCGTATTAGTCTGATCCTTCTGGGTGCATGGATTGGCCCAAAAAGAAACACACAGAGATATTCAGATAGATCTGTTTGCAGTACTGTCTCTTTTTCAAGTTCAGCACAGCAACAGAAAATTACAAATTTATGTCCCATCCTCATAGTACTGATTCTAGTCTAATCTCCAATAAAATGTTTTAACACAGCATAACAAAACTTGACAGCCTATATTTTTATCTGAATCAAGGAAGGCAGCTGGGGATTACATACACATTGAGACACGTTAGTCTGACTACTCCTTCTCTGTTTTCTGACTGAGAATGGTGACTTTGAATTTCAGCTGAATGGCAGTTGTTCTTTTTTTCCCAAAAGAGGGACACCTAATAATTGAGGAGAGATACCAGACATAAAGAGTTCTCTTCCTTACATTAGGCAAAGACACACACACCCATGCACTCTAAAGTAAAAATAAATATTACTGTGACAAAGCTTATCAATATAGGCAAGATTATTTTTACCAACTGCCTTGTATGCCTTCAATATTTCAATATGCAGTCTGCAACAACTACTTGCATCTTATACAGCACCTTTTGCTCTTTGGCAAATCACATAAATACTCTTTTCATCCAGCAGTGGGAAATACTTTCAGTGCATGTGTTCTTGATTTATAAGTTTAATTAGAAACTTCTATGCTTTATACTGAAATACCCAGAGAACAGTTTGACTTGTCTGATCATAAACAGCAGCATTAGAATTCCAAACACATCTTCCTTGTATCTGAATGTTAATGCCCACAATTTCTTGTGCAACCCTCAAAGACAGTATTGCAAGGCACACAACAAAAGGTTGGCCTTCTGTTGTGTGTGTACATCCGCTGTTCTTACCTTCCAGTTCATCTAGACATTTCAGTGCATGCCAAACACTGTACAAAAAGAAGAACTTCTCTGAAGGCAAAAGCAGCAGCATGTAAAAACTCTGCTAGGGCAGGACCTAACCACAGCTCTTACAGACCTTCACAGGTGGCATTGGCTTTTCCCCACAAAGGTAATGCATTAACTTGCAAATAATCCTTTGATTTTAACAGTGTCAAGTAACACCCACAGGTCTTGGTCCTGAGTGCTCAGCAAGAAAAATAACAACCGGTAATACTTTCAGAATTATGCAAAACTGAGGTGGCATCATTACCTTTATCTTATAATTAAAGAAACCAAGGCACAAGGCTTGAGTGATATTCATCAGCAACAGGAAAGCCAAGCATACAATTAACATTTTTGTGGCTGCTCACCCGTTACACAGAGTCCATGGAAATAGTAGGGTCAAGCTATGTTTAAAGGCTTAAAGAAAGAATAAAATGATTCTGTGTTTAAAACTCTGGAATTAGGGCTTAGAGCAGCAAAATTGAGACTCTAGCTCTGTCACAGACTTACTAAGAGATACTGAGTGTTTCATTTAGCCCTGTCATATTTGAGTCCACTTATTGAAAAACAAGATTAAACGTTTTCTTTCTTGCAAATGGAGAGCATCTCTCTGCCTCTTCAATAGGTTTTTCCCCCATACATATTCGGTTTGGCAAAAACATTTTTTGCTGAAAAAGACTGACCAAAAATGTTCAGCCAGCCATAAACAGGGAGGAACTTTCTCATTATCTGGGTTTATCAAAGTCAGAAAGAGTCTTGGTCTTTTCTGAGGGTCTGCACAGTACTGTAGCAGAAACAAACTGTGATCCCAGTAGAGTACAGATTAATCTCATTCAGAGCATCAGTGGAATGGAATGAACTCATTACCTTAAGAAACAAAATATAATTTCTAAACACAGTCCTTTGTTTAGACACAGTAATGAGTCAGAAATAGCAGTGGCAGAAATTATAAAGAAAGGACATCTCACAAATTATTTTGCACTCTGAGCTGAATGGTCAAGTGTCTGCAGAGAAGGTTAATCACAGGAATAAAGACAGCACTCCAGAACCCTCAAACTCTGGCAATAGGATTTCCACCTGCTTCATCTCATCAACTGCCTCAGTCACAATTGCACCACTGAATATTTGTGCCTTGAGAAGGGGTACCATTAACAACAAGGACCCTTTAAATATTTCTAAAGGACTGGAGACTGGAGGATCTTGTAATTCCCCCGCTCCCTTTTAATGTAGAGAAACTCAGCATAAAAAAAGACTCAACAAAAGCATTTCCTGGGCAGCTCTGACTCTGTCTCCCACCACACACTGACGTGGCAGCTCTTCCCAGATCCTCTGTGCTGCATCAGAAGCGAACCCCTTTGCCTGTGAAAAGGAACAAAGGGCACTGATGTGGCAGCATGTCAGCAGCAAAGAGGACTGGGGAAGAGGAAAATCCAGATCTGAACACTCCTCAAAGAGCTGGGACTCTGAGTTCAACATAATCCATGGTTTTACCAGAAAACTTTGATAAGGTGGTTAATTATTGGCTGAGTAAACCCTTGCTATCCCTAAAATCAATTACTTCTCCTTCTGTATTGATTAAAAGAACCCTTTGCTATTTTCTCACGATCCTGGTTGTCAACAGCCCTGTTAGATGCTCTCTCTGTAAGCAGACTATTCTCCTTTGGCTTTTTCAAGTGCAACTCCTAAGCAGATGATCAGTCAGTAGGAAGTTTTCTTTTAGTTCTCTTTCTCCTCTCCACAGCCTCTGCTCATTGAAGTTATTGACTGACAGACTAAAGTAAAAATACTTTAACTTTGGACACTTAGCACATAAATAATCTGAAAGCTACACTGTAGCATTTTCTCACACACACACAAAAAATGCACCCTGATGCTTTCACCCTTTATTTGTAAATCAATGAATTAATTATTGAGCCAATAAGTTCAGCTTCATAACAATAACTGGAGGGTGTCAACAGAAACAAAAGCATAGAGCAATATTTTTACTTCTCCAGAGCACTCCCCTGATACAACCTCCAAGGTCTTGTGTTTTGTTATTCTGTTTGTAAATCCTTCACCAATCATCACAACTGGTGCATGTAGTGCTGGGACTACCAACATTGCATCTGAATGGTAATGTCCAGCTGCATCTCTGCTGCCTAGATCAAATTGTAGTCTAAGAGCTCTGACTTTAACAAACAACCTCCCTGCTGTCACCATTCAGTATTTTATTGTCATCATGTCTGGGCCACCCAGAAATTTTTGTGTTCCATGATGCCAGTCCTTGTACAAGAATTACAGGAGTGCTAAAGATCCTGCAATCCAAACAGATAGGACACACTCAGGTAGGAAGAAAGGGAGTGTTATGCCTATTTCTCTAAATTGGGAGTTTAAAGCAGGAAAAGATGTTGTGGTCAGCTCTGACTTGCAGTGTTTCACTTATGCTTCTTTCTCAAGAATCAGCTCCAAGATACTCCAGCCTTCATTGACAGCAGATGAGACAGAGCAGATTTGAGCTCTGAAAATCAAATGTCCTCCTTGAGCCACAGCTCAGGTGTAGGACATGCAACAGGAGAACACTGCTGCTTCAACACATGTCAGGACTTATTTACAAGGAGGGAATGTACCAGCTCCAAAAATACAAATCAGGGATATGAAGAGGTTTTCTTGTACTGGCTCCAAGAAGAACATATTGGAGAGCTGGTTAAACATCTTCACTAAGTTTCTCAGGTGAAAAACATTTTGAGTTGAAAAAAAATCATAAAGAACTTCTTTGTGAACACAGAAATATAGGAGGTTTCAATGAAAAGTTAACAGCAGCATAGAAACTGAAATTCCTTTCTGTATCAGCTCTCAGAAAACACAAAGAACCCTAACTCATCTTACACTAAATTTTGGCAGGATGAGAAAAAGTAAACCTTTCCAAAGATGAGGTCCAGGAATACATAGGTCTAGGAATATGTAAGGAAGCAGCAGTGCTTGTGACACAAACATAACAACTGTTGCACGGGCTACCAAATGGCAGGCAATATTTTGGGAACACCCCACTCCCACATACCCCTACCAAGTCTAAAAGCACAGTGAAAAAAAGAAAGTGTGAAGGAACTCAAGGCTAATCAACAAAAACCTCTGTCAGAACCAAGAATAAGCTCTCTCCTAGCCAATACTGTGTTAACCCTGAACCCAACAGACACATGGATCTCCTCTAAGTCAGGCTCTGTGAATAAAGCCAGTCCTACACATGGCTCTGAAGTTAGGAGGGATTTCAAAAGAAAAAAAAAATAGAAGAAACAGGTTTGGAGCATAAGACTGTCACCACAGTTCATTCTTATACCACATTTAAATTACTCTTAATCATCACAATCTCACAGACCCGTCCGTTCAAAGTGGTAGGTGTCACAGGGCTGAAGCTGAGGGCATGTTGATGCAAAGAAGCAGAGAAGCAGGCGTGTGTCTGGACTGCTTTAATTTTGTGGGTTTATGTCAAATGCTGAAACGTACTCTAATGCTCTTGCATATTTAATTTCCCTTGTTCTTTTCAAACACTAACAAATGTGACTGCTTGCACTGCCAAGACGCTGCAAATTAGAACAATATACACAGTCAAAATGTGACCTTGAACTATTGCTAGATCATAGCCCTGCTTACATGAGGCACTCCAGCAAGCATGTTCCTCTCCCAGTGCAGGCCCTCCTCATGGCACGTTATGTTGTTCCAACATGCCAGTCTTGCAGCATAAAGTCCATTGAAATCACAGTACAGTCCAAACTTCCCATGCATTGCAATGGGAGTTTGTCTAGTAAAAATAATTAGACCTGCAGGGAACTGTTCCAGGGTCTTGCCAACACCAGTGAACAAAACCCTCAAAGCTTAGCAGTTTTAGCTCAGAAGTTCACTGATGTTCTCCCAGTAGGATCACTCTTCATCATGAAAACTGAATGTACCACTGATATTTCGTGTGATGAAGACCAAGGCCTAATGAAAGGCATTTATATCTGTGCCAGTGAAGAGGAAATTCAGACTTCTGAAAAGCAAAGAGATGTCTGAGCAGCTGGAAATACTCAGTATGATCCTCCAGCTGAACACAACTGTGCTGGCAGACAGGAAGAAAACTCAGGAAGAAAGCAGGGCTTGCTCTTACACACCACCCCATGGACTACCCTCTTAAAGGTTTCCCCCTGCCAAAAAAATAGGAGAGGAGACAGGAGGGAGAGATCAAGAACATCACATGAGAAAAAAACAGCTGAGAGTGAAGTCTCAGCATTATCCATAGTCCAACACAAATCAAATACAGCACTTTTAACAGGAGGACATATGTCTGGTGTCCTTCACAAATCTTTCTAATGATGGAACCAGATTATTCAGCTATCTTCTTCACAGAGAAATATGATGAAATGGATACATGAGGAGAATGGTAATGCTTGGACAATTAATCCAAGAGAGATTGCACTCTCTCTTGTAGAGAAAATGCACTAACTTAAGATATAACCACTAAAGGTAGAAATGATTTCTGGTTTTCTGCCTGTGTGACTACAGCTGACTTCAAATTGGAGAAGAGAGATCACTCAGGATGAAGAATCAGTTTTACAAGAGGAGACTGAAGGGGCTTAGCTTGTTTAGACTAGCAAAATAGCTGGTGAAAGGAGGAAGATTGCTCTCTACAAATCTATCTTGAGGATAAACACCAGAAGACAAAAGAACTATTTGACTTAATGGCCAATACTGGCACCAGAACAAATGAATAGAAATTGGCCATGAATACATTTAGGTTGGAAATTAAAAGAGGTTTCCTAATCACTACAGCAATTACGGTCTTAAACAGACTGCCAGTGGGAACAGCAGCGCAGAATGAGTTCAGCTGCTTTAAAGACACAACTGAACACCTTCTGAAGAGCTTGGAGAGTGGTGCCTGGGCTTGGCAATAGAGCTCTCAAGGCAAACAAAGCACATTGGTCTACAGCTATTCATGGTCATAGCAGGAGGTACTTTATATCCAACCTGCCCACAGACACGAAGTCTATTTTATTCTGCACAGGATTTTTAGCAGTGGCCTTGGTCCATGGAGGTGTTTATCCCCCCAGATGCAGTAAGAGGTGTGTACCCTGAATGGTTGTCAAACCTGGCACTTGTACAAGGAACGGGAATTTCACCCAAAGTTCCTTATCCACATATTTCACTTGATTCATTAGCATTAAATGCCCAGTCATTGTCATCCTTTAAGGACTCTGAGGCAGTCCAAACTGACTTTCCTTGTGGCGCAGGGTACTAACTATCCAGCCCCTCACAGATAGGGATCTCCATAACTGTATAGCACCTCATGGAATACTGAGGGAATATCTCATTTCCCCGAGGTTGATGGTAGCTTTGCCATCAGCTGCAGCAGGACTGGGATTGAATTTGGCTGTCTCCTGCTGGCTTGTGCAGCCCAGAAACAGAGAACTGACAGGTGGCAATTTGATTAAGTGCACTGGTATGAGCTGAGCAGGAGCCAGGATAGCCAGAACAGAACCAACAGGAGGGAGCAGCTGGAGGCTACAGTGATCCTGCTTGGAGAGCAGTCTGTCAAGTAAAAGACCACCATGGGATCACAACAGACAATTTGTTATCCTCAGGCAAATGGACACAGGATTAGGCAATAGGCTGAGATGCCCTGAGTATCCAGCCACATGATGAGATTTGTGTGCAGGAATTAGTTGGGAGAAGTTCATCGTGCAAGGGGTTAGAATACAAAATCAGGTGACTAACTGGCCTGTCTGTTCCATGAAACAAAATATGTTGTTGCCCATGTTATTTTTTAAGATATTTTCATTTTAAATATCTTTAAAACTATATAGATAACATATGCCCTAATGGAAAGCCATTTAAATGCCTCTCCTGTGATACACAGAACAATTACCAAAGCAAATGCATCTGTAGGTTTTGTTTTCCTATTATCGGTGGTTGAATTTGGATTTGTATTGTTTACTTGAAATTTCAGATGTTGTTTTTCATTACACTATGGAAGACCACAGATTGCAGGTTAACCTGCCTCATTTGAAATAAGCTGAAAGTCTGAATCATACCCAGCCAATCCCTAATTATTAAGTGAGACAGATGGGTCAGCCCAGCCATTCTTGCCAAGAGAGTGGAGAGGTATCATTAACTGTGGGAGGTTGGGAGGAGGAAACCACATAAAGCACGGAGTGTACCTCAAACAACACCATGGAGAGGAAAACTTCTCCGTTGGAGGATTTGAAGACCAGAAGGCCCAACAAGTCCAGTCTTACTCTTTCTATCTAGAGGCATCAAAGGTCAAAAACTACCAGCAAAGCTTGAACAGAATGCTCTGGGAAGGCAGAAGCCAATGCTCCTGTTATCAGGTATACTTAGAGTGACTTTTCACAAGCTTACTCTTGATAGTGAGGCCAGATTCAAATGTCACTACGGCTGACCTACATTTAAGGTGAGGCTGAGAAGGTCAAGATTGCTTAGCCTAGGAAAAAAAAAAACAAAACCTCAGGAGAAAGGAGAATCTTGTCAATGTGTATAAATACTTGTCCGGGAAGAATAGAGATGACTGATAAACCTCAGTGGTGCCCAGTAAAGAGGCAATAGGTACAAAATGAAACACAAGAAACTCTCCCAAACCCAAGAATTAAGTGCAAAGGGAGTTGAATGTGAGAACTGGTTGCATAGCATAGTTGTGGAGTCTCCATTCTCTATGGTATTCAAACCTGACTGGATATGGCACTGAGAATATTCCTCTAGCTGAAATTGCTGTGTGCAAGGGGCTTGAACGAGACAATTTCCAGAGCTGGCTTCCAACCTAAGACTGTCTTCCATAAATCACTGCTGTCTAGCTGCACAGCACAGTTCTTTTGGATTGATTTTGAGTGATACTGGTTCATCTGCCCATTTTCCACTGTTGTCAAAACAGACCATTTTGACATGAAGGAGTCTGTGATCCTGTGTGATAAAAGCAGAGAGCAGGAACACAGACAGCATTGAGGCTGGGTAAACAAGGAACACCTCTGAACACAGCTTTGTCAGTCAAGAGAGAGTCTCTTGGAAAGAAGACCCTTAGTGCTACAGGATGAGCTGCTGTAATCATCTCACTGCAATGTCAAAAGTACACAGAAAGGTTTGATACCCCACTTCTGCTTGATCTCAGCACGGGAACAACAGCAACCTGATGCCTCCCATTATGAGGGCCCCTTCTGAGACTCTCATCAGCCTCAAGAGCAGTTAGAAACCTTGGACAAATCTGGTCCTTCATCTCTCTCTGCTTCAGCTGTTTCCCTGTAAAATGTGCGCCACTGCTTTGCCTGCCCCAGCAGCTTTAAAAGAGGAGCCTATCCTTTGCACTAGCTGGAATGGATGTAACATCCAGGAAAAGTTACATGTTAAAAGCCTTTTTTCTCATTCCTTCTTCCTGAGCAAAAGAGTATCTGACTGACTCCACTGGCTGATGACTCAGGATAAGTTTGTTCATGAGTGCAGAAAGAACTTGCCAATGTTTCCTATTAAAAAAACCCCATGAGACCTGAATAATTAATAACCTACTAGTGAAAAATTGGTCTAATTACCAAAGCAATCCCCCCCCCAAAATGTTAATTGCTTGGCCTATGTTCCTCCCTCAATGGAATGACTATATTGACAAATCTCATATAGGAAGAAAAATCTGGTGGCCATGAGACACACTTGTTACAAATGGATCAATAGCAATTATGAAGTTTTCTTGCATTTCTGAAACTGCTTCAGGCTTCAATCTATCTTAAGACAATATCATACATTTTTATTAAGGTACATTTTCTCCCTTTTTTGCTCCAGCTAAAGATGATTCGTATTTTGATGGGGACAAAATAAACATGATGAAAATTTTTAAATAATTTTAAACAAAGGAAGTCGTTATCAAGCATTGGCAAAAGCATTCACTTAAATTGCACTCGTGGTTGAAATTAATTTTCTGAAGCAAATTCTGAAAGAGGTAGAAGCCAACAATCAATAATCTCTTAATGAGGTGCAAGAAAAACATGTGTAGACATGACAGGTTTTGATGGCTAATGAGCTTCAGAGGAAGAACATTGTTCAGAGGAAAACTTTGAAAGGCACAGAAAATTGATTAATTGCCAGACGAAGATATTGCAGGAAGGCATTTGGAAATTGGGCAGCCCTCAGACCTCATATCATTTACACCTCCTATGCAACATGTTAACTTTAGAAAACATTATAGCTGAAGGGTGTTGTTTCTCCCCCCC